>JAHZNF010004258.1:0-16837 GCA_027744215.1 Troglopedetes dispersus | reverse complement strand
GATTGGGTTTGATTGAAGGATACATCCAGAGCCCAGTTTTCTTTGGAGTTTGTGTGCCAGTGAACGTTTTCCGTCAGTCTGTGGGGAGTGATCACATATGTACCATATTTATATGTGTAGTTTAGTTAATCCCAGTAAGACTAATTTTTGTGCATTGAAGAACAGGGATTAAGTGATCATACACTAATCCATAAAATATTTTGTCATCAATCGCTCATCAGGAAACGGCATGCAAGCAGTTTAAAATTTTTAAGATGTCGTGCTACCAGATTCAAGCAAAAGTCATAGCAGTCATTGAGATGGTAAATTGGAGTATTTTTTTGCATAAAAACTTAAAAAATAATGAATTCCTTCAATGTGCCTATATTTTTATTGCGTATAATTCTGGTTCTGTGGAAAGGTGCTATCCATCATCTGCCTGGTATTGTATGGATTTAGCTTGGCGGTTGCAAATTCAAATAAAAATGAAATTGCAGAGAACCTTCACAGCATCAATCAGAATGAGTATCCTCAACTAAAAGAACTGCTTGAGGCTTCAAGTGAGATTTTAATCAGTTGTACTTTTAATTTCGAGAAACATGAAAAATGTCAAAAATAAGCTGTAAAATATGTATCACACAAATTTTCAGCACTGGAGCAGATCAGCAGATTCATTGTTCCAGCCATTTATCGCATAGCTGAATTTGCCCTGGGCGTCTTTTTATACTGGAGTGCCGATAAGGTAAATTGTCATTTCATGTTTACACTTTTCACAATTATTACAAACAATGGAACAATTTCGTGACAATTAGTGTACAACTTTGCTCATAAATTCTACTTAAAGAATCAGTACAAGCGACTCCGCGTGTGGTTCACAATCACGTCAACATTGGCTGTCGTCGGGGCTGTTGTTTACCTGGTGGAACTCATAAAAAGCCCAGGGCCGGATACAGGTACATGCATCGTCATCACAATTAGTCTTGTCTTTACAATTTACTCTCTCTGGGCTGTGCATGCACTCATTGCGGACATCAAGGCAAATGGAGTTCATCAGCCTGTTCCATACAATAGTTACAGTTACAAACTGTGATTCTGACTGTNTTGTCTTTACAATTTACTCTCTCTGGGCTGTGCATGCACTCATTGCGGACATCAAGGCAAATGGAGTTCATCAGCCTGTTCCATACAATAGTTACAGTTACAAACTGTGATTCTGACTGTGCGATCAAAACAAGAACGAAATTCAATCCCGTTCCAATTAAAGTGGTTTTGTTTACTCGTACTAAAAAATTGTTTGCACTGTGGCAAATTCCTTTTTTTTACCAAGCCTTTTAATTTTCATGGAAGTAAAAGTGTTCGCACTTCGCAAAGCTAACATTTCACTTCATTTCCTTTTCTATTTACACAAAACTTATTTTGTCGTTGTGGAAAATCTTCACTTACTAGATATGTCTATGTAGTATTTACCGCAACTTATTGTTGGGCTTAATTGGTTTTTCCAGATAAGAACTAATGAGTACTGGTATTGTAGAATTTAATTAAAAGTAGGCAGGGGAATTAAGAAATGATATTGATAACGGAGGATATACTAATTTTGTACACTTTGTACCATCGCTTGACGTAACCAAAATATGTGTACAATACGTAATAATGTTCGTACACGCACGTGAAATACTTAGAAAAACTAGTACATTGGAAATGGAACACTGATAAGCAGCTTTGTTAAGTGCATCATTTGATAAAATGAGGACTTTGAGAATGAACCCATGAGTGTGTGGGCAACAGCATTTCATAAACTGTACAATAGACATGAGTAATAACAGGAGAACTTTCCTGAAAGAACTGTTCTTACCTTTGTTACTATTGCATAGATACGTATCAAAATTGAGGAAAAAGCGCAAGAAGGAAAAACGAATTAATGCAGAGATTATGAATAACTTGTATGTTAGGAATATTGTAGCACCTTAACCGCACTTCAAGGTACGCAACTTTTATTTTGTTAACCCCGTGTACAGCAGTTACAATAAGAACGAAATACAAACAATAGTTTAAAATATATGATGTAATTGAGCGTTAAAATAAACAAAATTTGGAACTAAACAAACAACAGCAACATCAAAAATATACACATTTTTTAAAGGAAAGACATCAAAGTGTTTTCTCCTTTTTATTTGGTTCTATTTCCTCCAGCAATTCTAAAGTGAAAGGACGGGATTCCATTTTCAAGTCATCAAATACACATAGCAAAGATGAAAGAAAATGTGAAGAAACCCACTCAAATAAAAAGCAGGCTCTTTTTTGCACTTTTGCATAACAAGTCTTTCACTTTGATACGAGGTAACGATGCATGCCGAATGACCGCAGGCTTGTTGAAAAATATAGATGATTTATATTTTACACACACATAAACCCACGCAAGCAATGGCTCTGCCGGATTTCACGATGATATGAACTTCTTTCACCAAAATCAATGAGTTCTTAACTTTTACATGTCAGGAATGTCGTAAATGAAAAAAAAACCAGTGGACCATTGTTTGTCTACTCCATTCTAACTTGACGCCACTTGACGTACAACGTTTTTTCAAAGAGTAACGGAAAAATACTAAATTGTCTGGTTCGGGAGGTGCAAGCATAAAAACTTAATGTCTTCACACTTCACAAACCAACGGAATTTATGAAGGTATCTCAAGAGGGAAATTTATTTGCTCTCAAAGAAGTTGCCAAATGTACTATCCATATTGTAAATAAATAGGAAGCCTCCGTACTAATTGAACCTCATATTTTTTATTCATTGCTAAAAGCTCTCCAGTCATTCTTGTTATTTACTACGTTTACCTCAAAGTGAACAAGTGATGGCATTACTCTTGCACATTCTCGTTATTTCCTGGGAATATTTGTGAGTGTTTATCATAATGTCCGAAATGGAAAAGTAAACTCCACCAACTTCATTTTTATCACGGGACATCTGTTTCGAGTTGCTGCGCTATCACGTAAGTACAGCACATTAACCTGCCTTATTATGCTGTTAACAAGCACATAAGCACACCCTCTTGTATAGTATTCCAAATGCTTGTAAACTGTAACTACGAATGAACTGCTATGGGCTACTACATATTTTGTGCATTTTCCTTGCTGCTTATCTACCTACGCGAATTTTGTTCAAGGTTGAATGAAAGAGGAGAAGCTTTGTTTCAGTACTATTCTGCGTGTTATCATTTTTTTGACGTGCTGGAGTTAGGTAAGCAAATAGGACAAAACGGATTCGGAAGCGGACTTGAGTTCGATTTTCGGCGTTTTCGGCTTTGATATTCCATTTAGGAAGGAAAGAAAAAAGGTATATGTTCAGCTGTCGAAATTTACATTCGGCTTGTGTGAAATCCTATTTATGCAGTCAATAGGTTCTGACTGACAAGCAATGATTGCGCTGATTGAAAAGCGTAAATTACACAGATGTTTACTATTAATAAACAGAGGTTATACTGTACAGTAACAATTATAATTATAGCCACATATTATGTATTCACCAGTAAAGTAAAGAAGCCGAGCATAAGTAAATATTGGTGAAGAATCAAGCAAAATGATTTCTGACCAGAGCGTTAAATGGTGGTGTGGTGTATATGACATGAAAATTATCGGGTTTTTGTGTGGAGCACCGATACGTAGAACAATTTTGGATGAAATTTCTTTCATTACATCATATTTGGCAGATGTGTTTCTGGAGGTCGCCGAAAGCAAATTCTTTTCATTTCTTGGTGGAACGTTGTGTTGCAAGTTACACCAAAGGCACGATGCATTGTAGCAACTGCAGATTTGAAACTCAGCTAAAAGTGATTGCAGTGCTTGAAACGGTAGATTCCTGATTAATATTTTTTGCCTCTATTAAATTTGTCTATTCTTGATGCATAAATTTTGAAGTTGCATACAGCTTGAATTTCCACAGTTTAATTATTTTTTGTATACACAATCATTGATTTCACAATAGATTGTTTCAGCTGGCTTCTTGGGATTAAATTTCAAAATTCTCATTCAGCTCTTGTTGGGTGAAACAGAGGGCCATGAGCATACAAGTCGTAATCAAAAATTACATTTAACAGGTGGGGCACTGTGACACAAATACAACATAAATACCCTGGACTTGGTTTTTATCGAGTTACCCAACCTCTTTGTGTATAATTTAATAAATTGCAGAGTCTGTTCTCGTCGTCTACTTTTTAATACGAGTGGTGTATCTCTTCGGCGAGTTGTTGCTGGCGATATACCTGACATACAATGTGTATAAGGTAAATAATAAAAACACTAAATCAGTTTTCACACTAAGGAATTTGGCTGTCCAACTGTTTTGTGCTATTTTCAGAGGAACGCTGACGGTTTAATACTTTGGTTTTTCATGACCATAATATTCTCGATTCCAAGTCGGTGCTACTTCATCGGTGGCATACTGTGGAACCAATATTTCGTCGCTACACTATTAATATTCTCGATTAATTTAGCATTTACAGCCTACTCGCTGGTAATTATCTGGTTGCATGTGAAGTACCTGACAAGTTCAAGAGTTGGAGGAGGAAGCAGTGGTAGCAGTAGTCGACGAGGATCAAATGCAGGAGCTAATGAATTCACAGACAAGTTATTAGATGTTTTATAACTGAGCCCCACACATATTGACAATTGTCAGCATAAAAAAACATTTATAGTTTTTATGCAGGACTACATACAAATGTTATACTGATGTCATGTCATACCACCAATAAAATCTAACTTCCGTGACCACACCGACACATTGACATGAATGAACATTTGTGAATTTTGATGTATTCCAATTGCAATTGCCTACGGGAAACAGCATTGAATATCGAGTACACATTAATAATTTAAAATGATTCCATTTCTATTCCATCAGAGTATTAATAGTAGGTCACACTGTAACATTACTTATTATAATGAGTCATAACCTTACTATGCTAACTTCATAAATCGCAAAACATATCTTCAGTGTCATGTAGTACATATTACTTCTATCATAAGTTCATCACATAGTTCACTGGTGCCGTGCACATACATATTTAAGTTTATTTAAGTCGTTTATGTTTTCCTCAATCGTTTCTGTAATGAGCCTGAATATTTAATTATCACATCTCCCCCGCATACCTCATTCAGCCTGATTCCAGCATAGAGTCAAGGTGTTATTAGTCATTTTCTCAACTTTAATTGTTCTTGGATATTATGCGTCATATATGCTCCTGCTGTTAGTGCGAGTATGTGGAGTCAATGGATTGACTGTCGTTCTCGCAGCATGTCTGTTTTATTCAGCATTGTAAAAACACAGGTTTACAAAAGCATTCATCTCTCTCGTTGTTTTCTGAAATATGTATAACCACAGGTGTACATTTAACTTGCTTGTAACAAACATAGCCAAAAGATTTTCAATTTAAGACTGTAAATATCATTTGTCGCCACATTTTACCGTCCTGGTAATACAATGCATATGCCACAAACTATTGCTGAGATGTTTAACTTCTTAAAACTTTAAAATGTAAAAAGAGGTTCAGATTCGACCGTGGCCTAGTGAAGTAGCATCCCAGTTGAGCACTTTTGTGTGCACTGTTGTTGTGGAGGTGTTAAGTTCTTCCGTCGTCGTCGGTGTCGTGTAACACGAATGCTTGAATTCGCGTGTGTGAAGCAGTACACCTACTCACAATGACAAAATTTTAGTCTGGTTTAACACAGCTATTAAAATTAATTTTTATCTTCGTACATCTCTATACATACTTATTCATCTTTTTCTTGAAGTTCAAGCGTCGCAATTTGCAAACCCCGTATTTGTTCAGCCTTTGAGAGAACTTAGCGTAAACGCGTATTCACAGTTTATTCCATCAGTGATTTATAGCAGGCAGTATACCTGTTTGAAGAGTAAGTCTATGAATATGATGCATAAAGTATAACGCACAACATTGAGTGTATGCTATTCCAGCTATTATTGATTCTCGTAGTAGTGGTTATGTCATCAAAAAACAATTAGTGATGAGTCACTGAGTGATACTCATCGTTTCTTAGCCAATCAACGAATCCAAGTCAATTGCTAGCACTAATTTTTAATTTTTCTTAAGGAAAGAAATGGGTTGAGAAAGTTGGTGGGATATTGAATAAAAGTGTTAGTGAGAACTTAGCGTAAAAGCGTATTCACAGTTTATTCCATCAGTGATTTATAGCAGGCGGTATACCTGTTTGAAGAGTAAGTCTATGAATATGATGCATAAAGTATAACGCACAACATAATTTTGTATTGAGTGTATGCTATTCCAGCTATTATTGATTCTCGTAGTAGTGGTTATGTCATCAAAAAACAATTTAGTGATGAGTCACTGTAAACTCATCGTTTCTTAGCCAATCAACGAATCCAAGTCAGTTGCTAGCACTAATTTTTAATTTTTCTTAAGGAAAGAAATGGGTTGAGAAAGTTGGTGGGATATTGAATAAAAGTGTTAGTCATTATTGGATTCTATTTGTATTATTCAGTTTTTAGCCTTATGTTTCGGTATTAAGTATTATTATCAATTAAACATTTAATTCAATTTTTTTCTACCGCGTTGTGCATAACCAAAAACACTATTCCGAAACGAATTATTTAATTGCAATAGGAATTTTATTTACATTGACCTTTTGCGAACTGTTCACATACTGTTAGCACTGATGCTTTGTGTGCTGTAGAAGGTATATTTCAGATATGAGATATTTCTACCAGCAAACGCTCCGTCATCTTCTGTGAGCTTAGTTAATATTGGTAAACTTGCTTTAGAAAAGCGATATATAAAAGTTTCAGAAAAGACCAACAGCGCTAACAACCGAACATTGCACGGGTGACAGTGTCAAGATGCAGAAATTGTCGTATTATCAACAGGTTAAAATTATTGCCTGGTTGGAAATTGTAAGTCTGCAATGTATATAGTGGAAAATTTATAGGCTATTGGTCGAGTGCGGAAATCATCTAGTACAAATTATGTCTTGTCCTTTAAAGGTTTCATCAGTGATTGGCTTTGTTTTTGTAACACTGTGCACTATTATCTTAGCAGTATGCCCGGATATAAGGAAGGATATTCTTCATGAAGACACGGCAGGAATCTTAAACATTATTTTGCACTTCTCGAGTAAGTTTGAGGAAGACATGGAGGATCAACTTGTTACATGATTTTCTTTATCAAAGAAAGTCAAGTTATTGTGTCTGTCATTAAATTGGTGAATCAAAGGAGAGGAGATAATAATTACAATTCTTATATTTTGCAATTTGTAGTTCCAGAGAAAGTTACCTCAGTTGCTGTTCCCATAATTTATTTCATGGGTGAATTTGTCTTAGCCGTGTTCTTGCTTCGCGGTGTCCTTTACGTAAGATTCATACATTGGATAGAATTAATTGCTCCATTTTGCATCTGTAAAATATAAACGGTTTATCCGATACCCTTTTTAAATTTTAGAGAAATTACAGTCACTTGAGGATTTGGTACATCGCTACTGTTACGATTTGTCTGACAGCCACGTACTTCTTCTTACCTGGCGTTTTCTTCACTGACGATTCCTTATATTTTATTGGAATCTTTATTGCAAGTTATGCCTTCACCGCTTACACTATCTTTGTGGTTTATTGCTACATGCAAGAACTAAAAAGAGACGGATTACATCGACCCGTCGCGACCTGGGAAGACGATATGGAAAAACTTTAGCTCAAATTCAGATAAGCATCAAGTTCATTAAATGTCCTAGGAATTGTTTTATAGTAACATAAGTTATCTTTCACAGTTTTTCTTTTTATTACCTTCTTTGTAAACCTTAATGTACGCATTATCCCTAATCCCATGTTACCTTCGTCAACTGCATAGATTTCAATATTATTACGCGAAGTTTTCCTAGTAATTAATTTCTTGGAGGCAGGAATAAATAATTTTTAGCCGTGTCGTTTTACGTCGGACCGTTTCACTTGTATATTCAAAATAGATAATCAAAGAGTCAATAAAAAAATACGACCGCGCGACCCAGAGATTAAAATAACAAATTCTGGTACGCGTTTGAGTTAATTTTTCCGTTCCATTCTAATTTCTCAACATTTTGTTTACAATTTGCATATCAGTACTAGGACTAAGGGTGGTACTAATGTTTGGAGCCGAAACCCTGCTGTTACGTCAATCTGCACGTGTATTTACAATACGTTTAACAAGCGATAAATTAATTTAGAGGTGAAGCCTTTCACTCAAAATGTACATACCAATGCTGGCAGCATGAACTAGTACAAAAAGGTGATTATAATCTCCTATTTACAGAGTACCGGTTTTTATATTATCAGGAAATGACTACCTAAAATAGACTAGCTGCAAAAAATATTTGGAAACCCTTTTGGAATCATAAACGCTAAAAAATAATTTTCGCGGAATGTATATTTTTCCATTTGAGGCTTACAACGAAGCCTTCTCAATATCGCCGTAGAATACTTTATTAGTTGAAAAATTTATTAATTAACCAAACCTAGTTTTCAACATTAGCGACTTGTCCTTAGCACATTGTATATTCCGGGAAACTCCTTCATCACAATTCACACAAGAAAGAAAACTCTAACGTATGAATTTGAACTGGGACATAATTGTCCAAAAAGCCATCATTGAATTACAAACTCGCATCACTTCCCTCATGTTTAATTTAAAGACTTATAAAGTCTAAACTTTTGAATGAATTTTCTGCGCATGCAGAGCCACATCATTCACTGAAAGTAGAGGTCGACTGAAATCTTAAAAAATGTATGACATGGTATTTTTGGACACAGCTCCATAACTTGCGTTTTCCCCGCAGCATGCAAATAATGTATGGATTACTGCACAAATTTAGTACCTCCTACACGAAATGAAAGTAGTAGATAGAGGAAGCCAATCGAAGTGAGGACTACCACTCATTATCATATTCCAACTTTCTATAAGACATTCTCATTTCCACTTGGATTGAGAATCGACCGGTGCAATCCTGGTTTTACCACAGTCTGCGATGCACAGCGTTCAATTCTGACCATAAAATATTTTATGAGGACGAAGTGTTACAAGCATTTAGTCGCAATAAGCTGTATAAATGCTGATAGATAAAATAAAATCCCTCCATTGAACTCCCCATTAGAGCAGCAGTTGTGCTCTGCGTGTGTGGGAGTGTTAGGTATTCATCATGCTCACAAAATATTATGGTGTGTGTACGATTTAACTATGAAAACTAGCCTTACTACTGATAACCATTTTTCCACTGCTGTCACTCAAGAAAACTAATGTGCTGGCCTGGAAGAAAATACTCGCGAATTTAGCAGTTATAATAAATAACATTTTTACTGTCGATATTCATGCAAGAAACATAAAAAACGATATTAGCATTACCTCAATAAAAGAATTTGCTTTCTTCTTCCTCACAAGACACCATAAAATTTTCTCTGGAAAACGGTATAGTTCATGACATGATATGATGGTACAAAAGATATTACATAAAGGTTTTTGCGTAACCTATAATATTAAAGGAAAGAGGTAGAGTAGTTGAGCGTGTGTAGTAAATTCATGCTGTTCTTCCTGTGAAAAGGTGTGGAATGTTTACCTGCCAATCATCAAATGGATGTTTTGGAAATGGCTATTGGAAAACACATCATGGGACCTTCCTCCATTCGTTTGGTGGCTTCTCGCCTTTCCCTCGCCGTGTCGTTCCACATATTGCCTATCAATATTTTGTAGCAGTCCTCCATCGAAGCTGGAAAAGCAATAATATTTAATCATTGTAGTTGTCTCGCCGGTTTGTAACTTTCCGAATACATAAATACTGTCAAAGTTGGAATAACAACGACGTGGTGTAAGAAATACATTTAACATGCAACAGAACTCCTCAGAATCTGAACAAGGGAAATAGGAGAAATAAATTGCACACGCACACAAAACGAAGACTAGAAATTTTCCTCGGACTAATTGTCGGCATGTGAGAGATCTCACAAACTATGGAAGGACAGGAACACGCGGAGAAGGCGTATTGTTGCAGTAACTATCCACAAACGGAGGCCGAGTTGATTGCCAAGTTTGATTTGGTGTGCTTATTTGATTTAAGAAAGTGTTACTTACTTTACTGTTCAAGTTCGGGATAAAGTTCAAGTTGAATACTTAACTATACTTACTACTGGTAATTTATTATTGTAATTGCTTCTCTGGTTCATTTACCAGGCTCAGGAATCAGTTCAGTTACTGGCGGCGATAATCACGACTGCAGTTCTCCTCGGGACGGAAGTTCCAACAACCGAGGCGAATTTGAATCTAACGGTGGTGGATGATCCAAGTTACTTCTTTCAATGGGCAGGTATATATATAAGGTCTCCAGGACGTAGTTGCAAATATTTTTTTCCGTGTGCTTTTGTCCCAAAAAACCTGGTGGCAAAAGCAAAATGGGGTAATTGTAGTAATAATAATCAGTGTTCCGGTGTTTTAATTGTTTCGACGATCCTAGTAGCATAAATTACCACTTTTGCAATGTTACAATAGGGTATTGTTTTACCTTGGAGCAATTACATCATTGGAAGATTTCGTTTTTGAAATTAAGCGTTTGAAGGATAATATTATCATGGATCATGTAAATTTGACAACGTATAACGTGCCAAATACAGACTGTTAGAAAATCATAATTTTATCTAATTTCGCCAATGGTTTACTTGTTGAGTATATTAAAATTTGAGACGATTGGAGAATGAGCCTGATTGTGAAAATGTAGGAAAGGAAAAATTCATGTTTTTATTTGTTGGTGCAAAATATAGTCGGAGCTCAAGTGGCAGTATTGATTTTTACTGGCGTGGGTTGTGTCCTCCGCATCATTCTATCCGTGGTACTTCTGATTGGAATAAAGAAGGTTAGGTTATCTTAATTAATTCAAACGCATTTTCTGTTTCAATTCAATAAATCACATTTATAAAACTCTCAAACGTTTATGTAGAAAAAACATATCCTGCTGCTGATCTGGTTCATTTTAACACTCATCTGCCTTTCCGCCAGCAGTAAGATACTGGTAAGTGTCTTTTCGGTGATGTGGTTCCTTTACAAGTGGTACTGCCTCTGGATTGTCAAATTACTCATGAGCGAGGTCCGGGCTGTTCGGGAAGGATACACAAATCCTTTGGATGATGGAGAGATTGACCAGACCAATAACTTGGTTCCATCGTCGGACTCATTTACAGTGGATAAATTTTAAATGTGATTATTCATGGTGCTATATACTATTCTTTATTCTAGATGTATCACATAAAATATGGGCTGGTACCAATATTTTATGAAATACTTTTAAAAAAACTGACTAATACAATTTGACATTGTTCTTCTTTCTTCTGTATTCGCACAATTAAGTCTGCAAATTTGACTCATATTTAGAATGACAGAACTATGTGAAGAATTGCAGGTTCTCATTAATACAAAACTGTATAAGAGTGCATAATCAATAAACAATTAACATGTTAACATTTTCCTGTGTGGCAATACAATTTATGACGATTACCGTTTCTTCTGTGATATATTCAAGCTTTCCTATTATTTTATCCTGAAAAAGTACAAATTGTTTGTAATGTCTATAAACGCCAGATCTGTCAAAGGGGAAGAGGCTCAAGGCACCACCATGGCTACTCACATTGACAATAACAATCTGATCACTGAATATGGAATTGATATGTTCCCAATGATTTTTTATACACCATCCAGCGCTGCGTTACTTTACTTCGTGCTCTTCTCATATGCGACACCTCTTTTGATTGACACGTACTTTCTCTTTCTCTGAGAGAGTGGGCTTCTAGTGCTATTTATTTTCCAACGATTCGAGTGGAAAAACATATAAAAGCTATAAACCATATTAGTTATAAATGAAATATATAAACCATCTTTTGGAGGATTGTCAGTATACATTTGACCTGGGAGATCCCTTGTAATTTGCAACAGTAATTTTTTTAGGTTCTACTGTCTGTTTGCTGATTCGATTTGGGACATTGAGGGGAGAATGATGACATGGGAGAAACTTCGTTTTATGAAAAGTTAATCATTGAGTATACAAGCGGTGTTTTTATTACTTAACTAAATGTGACTAACTATCGAACTCGTGCATGTAATGTGTGTCTTAATTAACTTGATTTATTGACAGTACTCTACCACTTCCTATTGACTTTCATTCATTGATCATATTCAATTTTATCCATTGGAACGAATATGAAATGGATTCTAGGTCATATCAATTTTTCTTGGATCCAACGTTTGAAAAGGAAAAACCACAAACTTGTGATAATCATGAACTATAAGATCTACAGATGTCGACTATTGTACACATAAAAACCTAATCGGCTAATATGTGATCCTTAAATCATATAAGGTCCTATTTATAGGTGGGGACGACAGGGAAGGCAAAATAAGTCATATTCAATACGTGGGCCACTTGAAATTTATTACACAGCAGGGATTCAGGGTTGTTTCGAATATTATGCAGCAGTTTGGCAGTTAGCCAATCATATTATATTGAAAACAACTTTTGTGCCAGGATAGCAGAAAGAACTCAGGGATGCCTGTTTCAGCATACTTTCCTTGTCCGGATATTTGATTTGTTACTTTCAGGGACTCGGTAACCTTGTTATCAATATTAGTTCGCAATTTATCATAAATATTATCTGTATGGCGAAAGTAGTACAAAAGAAGTCTGTGACCTGAACAGAAAATTTCAAGTAATTTGTTTTGTTCATTCTCGATTTCTGGGTTACATTGCAATACAGATCACGAGCTGCAAAACCCATTGCAAATCCGAATAGATTCTTTGAATTCCCTTTGAAACTTCGTTACTTTACAGTAATTAGATTCGACTCGCAGGTTGCTACTAGTCTGCTTTTATCAGGTTTTTTGCACGTAACTTACAAAAAGAATTTTTAGAGTTCCATCAGCATGTAAGCATTTACTATGTGCATGATTTTTTATTACAGAGATGCGATACTTTTAGTATCAAAGAAACAAATGTATTTTACACTTGCAAAGTTCCACTTTTTGTTTACCTTAACCTTTTCATTTTACCGTTTGAACAAAATTTATTTCTACCATTAAGTAAAAATAATATTAAATTAAACCTTGTGCGAAAATTATTTCATTTAAATACTTTTTGTACACTTTTCCAATGAATCATTTGATTTCATATGAAATCATATACGAGAAGCGCATCTACTACATATCATGCAACCTTTCCCTATCAGACTCTGATATTAAGTATTTTTGGTACGAAACTTTCTCGGTGTCATTAAATTTCCGCCTTGCGTAACCTACTTTCTGTGCTCCCTTTCCTCCTCCTGTAGGTATTTAGGTTATTCTTAGCACTTGGGTGAATAAACTTGGTCATCTCGTTCCAGCTGAAACCCTTAAAGTGCTTTCACTCAACTACATGCGTCCGCTTGCAGAAAACATGCCAACGATATGCAAGTTGGATGAAGCAAGGTTTGTGATTGACCAACCATATCTTATTATTACGTCTACCAGATAGAAAATGCCAAGGAGAAAGAATAAAGACTATACGCAGGAGTAACCTTTCACCAGTGAGATAATAACTTCAGGATTGCATCACCCAACATTTACGCCACACTCCAACTTCCCTTGTTTGTTGTGTCTGCTGATCTGCCTATGTAGTTCACAGTGTAATATGCTACACAGTCCGTGTCACACAGAAAAGAGGCAGATATATTGATTCCTTTCTCCGAGCATCCCCGAATTTTCTATATTATACACAGCTTTCACTTTTAGTTTTTTACTGCGTAGTACTAAAAAAGTTTGTGGGGAAAGTACAAATATGTAGAGAGGCTTTGTGGTCACTGAGCATATCGGTTTTTACTATCCGTTTTCCACTATCCCTTCTTGTACAAGGTTGCACATTTATGGAAGATTTGTGTGTCTGCTGGTTCCTCTTTGCACTTCGGGTACTGTCTCAGTGGTGTAATTGGAACACGGAAATGGCAGGAAAGTGTACTAACCCTTTCTGCTCCATGCTGCTATGCGGTATGATCAAGGTACCAGCAACGCTCTTTTCTATCATCATCCGTGATAATATTGTTTTTATGTGGGGGAAAGGCTTTTGTGTGTGTCTCCTCAGCTGCAGTTTTCTTTCTCAATGTAGTTCATACCCTTTTCCCCTGAATTAAAAGAGAAAGGCTGATTCATTCAGCCGCATCTCTGCATTTTCCAGCAGTACACATGGTACATATACTAAACCAAAGCAGCACAGCAGCAGTAGTCATTCAGATATTTTCAGTGTTTAGTTATTGGTAGGACGCAGGATAGAGTTGAAGAAATGGAATAAAAACAGAAGGAATACATCCGAGAAGAATGGAATGCTTCTGATAATTTTTACTACTCATTCTGTTGTTGTGATACACAAAACCGTGCAGTCTTCCATCCCTCGCTGCAGTTGCATCGTCAGCAACATTCAAGACAAAAAAGTAATTCATAATATTTTTTTTCTGAGGAATATGCTATGAAGCATAATGATGAGGTAGCATATCAAGTCTCCAGAAAATCTTCCTTCTTCGGAGAAAGTCTGACCTGACTGACTGACTGACTGACACGACACGGAGCAGAGGTGGAAATATAAAAAAAATAATTGGATATAACTTTTGCTCCATGGTTTGATTGTGTTTGTGATGTGATAGTAATTCTAAGCCTTTGAGAAATTCATTTCTTGACTTTCTCCTCATTACTTCAATTCTTTTTCTTCATGCTTAAATGTATCTTACTCCAGTGAGAATAAAATATATATGCCGTGGACATAAAATTGTAAAACGTCTATTTCATGTTAGCAATTTGCATATTGTCCACTTCGCGTGCCTCTATAAACACCGAAGCTTATGTTGTTCTCGTGTTTGGTGACGGTGCTACTTGGTGAAATTGTGTTTTGTCACGAATCAGAAACAATTTCCTTAAGCTACCTAAGCACATTGTTGAATATTATATGTTGGTAGTAAAATAACAACTTTTCTAGAGCTCATTAAAATTATTGATTGAACAATTTGCAGATAATAGACAAGGAAAAGGAGTTCCTCTTTTGTTGCTTACAAAGTCGCCAAACGAAATCGTAAAGAAAACCAAGCGCACACACGGCTTTGAACAATTCGTCACGAAACATCGCCACTTACACGCTCTGCCCTTCACCGACCACGAAGGGAAAGCATTCTTCTGTGGAGGATATTTATCCAAGGTGCGTACTTTCTTGTGTTGGCATTCATTTGTGTGTATTGTGCCAATAATTGAATATCCACCTGTTACAATTGCACATTTGCACTGCTTATTTGATCTAATCTCTTCTTTTATTGAGCTTATGCCTTTTTCCTCTTGAAATTCACGACAATGGTGCACGTAAATAATACAAATATATAAATTAGACTCTTTTGTGTTACAAATTATTCACGTGTGCTTGCAGGAAGTAAGCAGTAAAAATACTAAAAAATGTCTACCACTGAAGGTGAGGAACCCGAAGAGAAGAAATATTGCTGTGGGAATTCTGCTCAGAACGAGGCAGGTTATGTGTCAAAATGTGATATTGTAAGTGCGACTTTCGTAATTTCACTTTCAATTTGGCTACTAATGTTGAGTAGTAATTTTGTCGTAGAGAATTCAGTAAAAAATAAATTATCTTTATTTTTTCAACAGGTTATTGCCGCTTATGGGGTTATCATTTATATTTTGTTGACGGTATTGACGTTCCTTTCACCTGAAACTGTTCTGGATTTTGCACAAAGGAATCCTGCGTTTCGCGAATTAGAAACACACTACCTGGAAATTAAGCGTAGGTTCATATTACATGAGAATATAATATGTTTATGGTAGCCCGACCCATGTTTTGAAATGCATGTCTCCTTTTTACAGAGATTTATCAAATTTTATTTGTTACAAGTGCCATACTTTGGCATATTTTTGAGCTCGGCCTGGCAATTCTGCTTTTGAAAGCATCGACAGACGTAAGTTATTGTTACCCACAAACTTTTATAACTGGATACATCTGGCAATTTGGAAGTAGCAACCCAGCTATGTAACTTTTGATTTTTACAGAGAAATGATTCCTTGTTAAGGTTATGGTTTAACCTAACCGTTGTTACTGTTTTAACTGGAGTAATCATGTCCGGAGTGTATATTTTCTACTCGGAAGAGAGGACTACGTTTGGTAAGTTCCCCAATCACATAATTTTGCAGCTTCAAACCTCTTATGTAAATTTTTAGAGCGCAAACTTTCCGTTTGATTTTTAGGTGTTGCTGCACTTATTTATTACCTGTACAAATGGTATGGTTTGTGGATCTGTTTGGAGCTTCGTACGGAAATCAAATTAAGCCTTAACCCATACGCCCTCCCGTCGGATTTCTGAGGATTGGCCTTTTGGAATGGAAAGAGCAGGGCCGTTTGTTCAAAGTGCAATAGAGAACACAATGCAAAATATTACTACTCCAGATAAAACACTATGATGTTCCTACTTGACAAGTGGAATATTCCGTTGTTCTGAGTGAGCCATTACGTCCTTACGAGTATCGCCTCCCGTTCAACAACAAAATTAAAGGAACATAGATTCTTTGGTCATGCATTGTAGTTGGGAGTAATTATATATACTTACAAGTGTGCACACTTACCAAGGTGTACTTTTGCCCTAATACAGGCGTGAGGAGGCTGTAGGAAGTAACGCAGAAATTAGTGTCACACAAAGTTTCTCCCGTAGACTCTGCATGCACTTGTACTTATCTGAACAAAGAAAACTAAGAACATGAACAACCAGAAGGACCCTGTGCTTCCATTTCAAAAGTTGGTTATGCCTCGTTATACCTTTTTATTA
>JAHZNF010004257.1:0-26426 GCA_027744215.1 Troglopedetes dispersus | reverse complement strand
AAAAGATAGGTATTAAAAACGGTTGTATTGTTTCGTTATTTGGTGGACCACACTTCTCTTAATAACAAAGATCTGAAGAGAGTTTTTAAAGGAGTGCATCATCCTCCTCGTCCACATAACCCCTTTCCATTCACCACACAACAAAAAATCATCTTAAATCTGATTCCTCCTTTTCATTAATTTTGTTGGTCGCTGTACCGTGCCATACTCTACTATGTTTATTCTGACGAATATGATTAGTGACTTTATTCCCTGAGTTAAATCTTGTTTTTTTATTACTCCGCCTTTTTATTTAGTTCGCTCAACTGTGTAATACTATGTGTCTTCGTTTTTTTTCGAAACAATTGAAACAGAAAGGAAAACGACGAAGAAGGAGGAATGATGCAAGCAAAGTGCATCCACTTTTGTAAAAAAATCCTTATTTTTTAATATGATTGTGTTTTGTTCGCAGTAAAATGAAACAATCACACAGAATAACACATCACCACCAACACTTCAAATGTGAAAGGTAACAAGACTAAAGCAGGTATTACGATTTTATTATTACTAATATCATTCTTTATTTCCCTCGTTCTTATTTTATTATTTGTAAAGTAAATGTGTATTTTATTTTATTTAAAAAATGGATACATTACACAAATAAAAAAACCAGTACGCACCAGCAGTCGTATAGTCGTCTTTTTCGCGTCAGTTCATTGTTGTTGAAGAAGTTTATTTACGAAACTATATCTGCTCGCCGTGCCTATTTAACTTGTACTAACGCTCAGCACTACCACACAGACATTTTCTGAAGTCACAGAAGATAATATTGCAAACAACAATGTAAATACTACCAATTATGTTTTTTTTACTTCACACACACAAAACTAGAAACATTATTACTACATCTGTTTATTGCCATACTTTACTACTATTACTTCTACTGCAAAAAAATACCATGAGAGATTTATAATGTTAGCGTATACTTTGCTGGGTATGTTATTTTACTTGAATTGTTAGGAAAAAAAATTGTATGAAATAATGTAATTTTTCGCGATAGAGCTAATACAATGCATAATGTGCACCATACTAGCGAAATGTGTTTAGTGCTACTCATCCACACACTGTAAATGAGTACACACATATTACACTTATCTTTTGAAGAAACTATAATGCTTCTTTTAAAAATATATGTACGTTGTGCAGGCAAAGGCAGGTGAGTTTTTTTTCTGAGAGTAATTCAAAAAAGATGTGTATAATTTTTCTTCTCTACTTATAATTTTTTTGTTATTATTATTACACATACCTGTGGAACGTCCAAGTATACGAAGACAGATCAGAAAGATTTTTTTTTCGCACTGATGTTGTGTCTTGTATATATCCCACCCTTCACAACACATAACACAACACACGTTCACTCAAATGATGATGATAACATAACGCTGGTGAGATGAGATGAAGAATTAATGTATATAAAAAAGGTACAATAATCCGATCCAAACCTTTCAATCTCTGATGATGATTATTATGGTGTATTATAAACCATGGACTCTTGTGTTTCCATCTCTCTCTCTGACTGCAACTGATGGAATCCTGATGATGTTTTTACTCAAATGTTGTTGCTCTGTTGTGCTTGTATAATTGTGTGTATGCTCTCCCTTTTTCTCTTGCTCTTTTGCTGCACCTCAACACAAACACTCGCTCGCACTCACACACAAGTTATATTATTGGACAGGCAAAAGATTCAACTGAACCAAGCATTATTATTACATATCATCATGAGTTGAGAGAGAAGGAATCGCCTAATCGTCTCTGACTTGGATCTTGTTTGTCTGCTGAGCTGTGTGGTGGTAAAAAAAAGACTAGGGTTTTCTTGCTGTGTGAACACCAGCCAGAGCAAGTTGCACACACAACCACAAAATATTCTCTATTTATTATTGCACATTAAACATGAGAACAGAACCACGTTCGTTCCATTATGTATCAAGAAGGAAATATGGTAAAGTTGTGGAGAGAGAAGCACAGTCAGTGGATTGTACCATAGCTCAGCAGTGTGTAAATAGTAACTACTATGTTGAGGAACTTTTTTTCTTCTCTCAATATTTTTTTCTTCTTTACATTAAATGCTCTTGTAATATTGAGAACGTGTGCGTATGGAAGGATGGACTACTGCTTCTATTTATTTACATGAAGAAGCAACCTTTTACTACAACAATCCAATACATAACAATATTACAGCGGGATACAGGTTGTGTGGACAAAAATCAGAATCACAGATGAAGTGAACCAGCAAAACTGGGAATTTGGGGGTAAAGTATTTTCCTTCGAAACCTATGAAACTCTCCTTTCATCCAATCTTTCATTTTCATTGTGTATTGTATCACATAATATAATTTTTTTGGTGGACATAAAAAGACTCTTCAAGGCAGCGCATAGGTACGGCAGATTAGGTCCGCACACAGTGAAGTTAAGGGAGGCTTTTTCTTTAATGGTATAAGTAAAACATGCAATCACAAGATAACAATGCGCCATCACCGTCAACGTGTTAAGGAAAAAAGTAGACTATATATATATGCGAACATATATATATTGGATCCATGTAATATTCACATTTTACAAGCCATCCGCAACAATGGTATAAAAAAGCAACAATGCATATGTCGGTCGACGTAGTCGTAGTCAGTCAGTCACACCATCAAAATAACATAACCATCAAAAAAAGATTATTGGTTAAGGTCTTTTTCATTTTACGCGACGATGTCGTTGTCTGACGCTATATATACGGGACAACAATACGTGAGCCATTAATTCCAAAGGACGGCGAGTCGACTTCGACTACACCGTATGTTCATTGTTGACAAGAGTATATGCCGAGATTGAAAATTAGCTTTATGCTTTTTGCATCCATGTTTTACTTGTTTACCTGCACACACGACGACAGAAAGGAAGCATTAAGAATTGATTGAAAAATATGTCTCCTGCGAGACCATTCACTTGCCCACTCTCGAGTGCAATTGCGTCCAACAAAGTTTTACCTGCATCATGACACCTTGAGCAGAGCGCCGAGCTATCATAAAAATGAATGGTATTAACAATAAAGACAAAGTTATGCACTGCGACATAAAAAACGCCATCCTCTTTGCACTGAAAAATAAAAAAAATGGTGCATTGCATCGTGAGTATAAAAATCCTATTTCAATTTTCTTTTCCATTATGATGCATTTTTTTTACAGCGAGCGAAGTAAAAATCTGCACTTTCCATTTGTACGTATTTTTTACCACATAGGAGAGAGGATAATTCTGTAAAAGATAAAACAATGAATCTACCTGTCTTCTCAGAAGTGTTAGTGACTTTTGCATTCATTTATAAAAATAAACCCGAGATTCTTCTCTCTGATGTGCTCCTTTCCCTTCACAAAGTGGGTTTTCACTGTAAAAGAAAAACAGCCACTACATATAAAAATTGTTCGTAATTCGTAGCATATAAAACAAGTGTACACATTAAAGGGAGCATAGTATAAAAGGTGTACTTATTTATTGGCAGTCTTAATGCACACACTTTTGTCAAGTGATATAAAAAAAAGTCGGGGAGGCAGGTATGAGCACACCACAATTTTTATTTTCTACTTACCTGTGTGCCGTTTGTTTGAGTTGACGCCATCATCATCATCATATTTTTTTACTACTACTATTTACTACAAAGGGAAAAAACATGAGATACGCCAAGATACGGTGGACTACATGCTGCTCTGCTGCTTTGCACAAGCTACTGCCGAACACTTTGTTGTCCTACTTTGCTCCACTTCACTTGCTTACACACACGCACACACTTTTTTCTTTGCTTATCAGTCAAGTGAAGAATATTATATTATTTTTATGTATGTTATATTTTTTCCCAGGTTTCCCGCTGCAAACGCAGCATAATAAGAAGATATATAAGTGTAAAAAGTATACATAATATATTGTATCAGTTTCACTCACTCAATTCACCGTTCCGTATGCTGGCGCTTCATACGGATAATGGTTTTTTTGGCGTCCACCTGCTCATATCATTGTCAATGTGTATTTTACCTGATTCATTGTGCTCCACTATTTAGCATAAATATAAATAATTTTTACATCTAACGCATCTATGTATCTGTTTATTCTTGTTCTGTCATTTATGCTTTTGTTCGGGGAGCGAAAAAATATGAGGATTCCTTTAAGAAAAATATCAACAGTGACAAGAATATAGTGTTTCATTGAATGGGACGTTAAAAAAGGTAAGGCATTGGGATGTGGTAGCCATGTAGCTGTTCTTGAATGTAATGTATACGCATAATTTTCAAGTATGGTTGCACACTCAACTTTGGAGAATAATAGCTGCAGATATTAATATGAAGTGAAGTACTTATGCTTTTTTACACTGTCCTCCTTGAATATTTTTAGAAGTTTTTTCTTCTGTGATTATGCGAGTAAGCAACTGCATTCACGCAACGCGCATTTGCGCATGTATGCTAGAACACAGCATGAGACTTATATATATTTTTTTACCAAATGTTTCTCTTGGGTTTGGAAAAATACGGTAAAAAATGGTATGTAGATTTTGACTTGGTAATAAGTAAGTTTTGTCAGAGTTGAATATTTGGAAGTTGACAGACAACAACATTTATACCAGAGGAAGAAGCTGAGTGATAAAAAAAAGTTGAGAACATGGTAGTAGTAAGATTTTTTTAAGTAGTAAAGTTGTCGTGCGTAAAGTCAACGAGTTCATACATAAAGCTGAATCAAAAGATAAAATTTGTAGAGATGCTATAAGGATATTTTTTTTAAAGTTTTTTATGATTCATCGAACCAGCCAAACCCATTCTGTTTAAAAAGTATCCAAAAAATTTTTTTTCACCAAAAAGGAAGAGGCAAACAGAAATCGTGTAGTTTTTTTTACTCCTTCTCTATTTTTACCTGACACAAGCCTCTGCTTTTCGTGTGGCCACCGCCTTCATGAAAATCCCCAGTTCGCACATGAGCCCACAAAACATTTTGATATTTTTAAAACAAAATTTTAAAATGCATACGATAAAAAAATTCTCAATCTTGAGAAGACAAACGATGAAGAAAATGTGTATGTGGATTCTTATCTTTGAAATGATACAAGTGTGAAGAAAGAATATATATAAATTTCTTATTATTATCATTATTTATTGTGGATTTACATTGTGTATTAAAAAACCATCTTCACGTTTAAAAGGTATAACATACTTATGAGATGCTATTATTACCTGTTCTTTTCTTTCTTGGATCAGTGCTGTACTGATGATGATGATGACAATGACGGCCAAGTCGGATGATAATCATTGTGTGACTCGGCTTTAACCCTTTTTTATACCTCTGAGTTCAGTTTCAGCATCGCACACAACCACTACCACTCCAAAACAACAATAATAATGATCGTGATAATGGCAATACATGATAATGACATGTGAATGTTTTTGAACCCTTTTTTGTGCGTAACGATATGATATGATGTGGACTTGCGAGGGACAAAAAAATTACCTTGATACGCTCTACATCTACCATAAATATCGTGTCACAAAGTGTGTTCAATGCCCATGTCATTACAATCAGCGGCGATACGTATTATGAACCTAAAGTGTACACACAAGAGACGGCCAACAATAAATTATAATCATTTGTTGTATATATATAGGCCTTATAGATTTAAGGTGCCATATTTTATATTTGCTTTACATATTTTTATAACAAACAGAGAAAAATCACGGCGAGTCGACTCCGTCTCCCCTTCCACCAAGGTAAAAATTATGTTGTGCGATGAGTTTACCATATTTTCTGTTTACAAAATGGAGCTCTCCTCACAAGACGAAAATCCACTCACGTATTTTTATTACCATCATTATAATTGCATTACAATTACATTATTATATTGTTATATGACTGTGTGAAGAAAGTAGGAAAACTCTGAAGAAGAAAAATGGTAAAATTGTGGGACTCTTCTCAGGTAAGACTCAAAACTTTGTGGACCAAGTAAAAATATCGTTACCTAAATGCGTTCTGAAAAATTGTTTTGTGCTCTTAATTCTTTGAAGCCAGCAGCAGCAGAGCAACGTGCTGTGGTAATAACAGTAACAATAAAAGTGATACGAATATGAGATTCAGCGAGATATGTCTTGTAGCTCTTCGATGATGATGATGATGATGACTGAGGATACTAAATGACATTGCATGATAATGATGCTGACGACGATTAACGACTAAACTCCATATTATTATTATTCACTTAATACGTTCAAAAGCTTATAAACACACGGATATGTGTGCACATGTGCGTATATATAGTCGAGGAAAAAAGTGTATCATTGCTCTCTTTTTTTTAGCAAGTCGCACGTTAATAGATTCTCAAAGGGAGGGATGAAAAGCGTAACACTGTAACAAAAAATGTGTCCACGAGTGAAACAGTGCAAACAAAGAATTTTAAGCAAGAATGGAGCATAGTATTGCAATGAAATCTTAAATATATATGCGAGTGAGCGAATGTTTGTGTTCACATGTGTGTGCAAGGTTTAACGCAGGATCCGTAAACACGCACAACAGTGTGTTCGACTCTTCTGTAGTTATTATTACCAACGCAGTTTATTTTTATGACGAGCCGAAGGCATAAAAACTCGGATTTTTTCATGATGCTCGCGATAAGGAAAATATACATACGCATATAAGAAGCAAAAATTCTGCTCCGAGCAAGTGATGATGATACAAGCATTTTTTAAAAATCACAGAATATATAATATCCTTATCGGCATTCATTGACAAAAAAAGTGTCACTTCTCATATTTGTTGTGAGCATGAGTGAGTCGAGGTTGCCAGAGCCCGTCAAAATAAATTTAAACCGCAGCCAGGACTGTCAATTTGGTCTGAGCACAGCACATACCTAACGGATACATAAGAGATGGGATTTCCGTAGGTATGAATATTTAAATTTATTTACTGCGGCCATTATTCTCAATGTTGAATGCAATAAAGTATTTAAGTTTTTTGATCCATTAAAAAGATTACACATATAACCAATGAATCCAAGTAAGGTTTATTTATATAAGTATAAGAAGGAAGCTCAAGTCAGGGATCCTATTTTTGGGATTAACGATTACGAAGTCGTCGAAGAAGAAAAAAGGTAATATTATGATGAACTCTGTGAACTGTGATGCTGCAGTTTAAGTGGAGTGACGTGTGTGTGTGAAGTAAGTGAGTGACTGAACTGTAACGAAAATATACAATAAATATTTTATGATTACGGTACATGTTGTTAACTTGGCTGCCGTGTGGATCATGATTGAAACATTGGGATCTTTCTTATGTCTATGATATGACTATGATTGTAAGTTTGTATGTATTTGGTACCTAAAAAGGTAAACTCTTTGCATGTGTGATGAGTGACTCGCAAAGCAACCTGATTACAATTTAAATTAAAGAAGACAGGGAGACGGCTATGCTGCAAGATTAAATTAAGGTAAATGCGGATATTTTTTTGCATTGAGAAGAATAGAGCAATGTTCTTTTATCTACAGTTTTGGCACGTTGCCGAAACCAAATAAAACGCACAATATTACCCAATGTTTTCAAAAACATTTTTTGCTCATCTCCGACCTTAATACATGAATGCTGTATCAGTCAGACCTCGAGTTAAAGAACAGCATTTGAAGAAAAAACATGAAATATCTACTCACTCGAAATCCAAAAACGTTTTAAAAGGTGGCCCATAGCACATTTTGTTTGGAACTGAAACTTAAAAATAAACTATACTGCTTCATTTTTTTCTTCAATAACAACAAAGACACATTTTACCAAAGCCTTCTCCTCAAACTTCGTCATCTTCATCAGGCTTCCTCCTGCTAATTTCCCCCGTGCGCACAACTCGAAGAAAAATTAGACAGGGAGGATCCTAAACTTCCACGCAAAAGTCATCTCTTCTGTTGAAGACAAGGAGAGTAAGGCAACCACAAGACAATGAACAAAAGACAATTTGAAAATGGTCGTCGAGGGAAATCTCTTTCAAAATGATGATGCTCCTCTTCACAGTCTTCGCTGTTGTAACTAAACATTCTACTGACATATACAGAAAAAAGAACAATGATGATATTTTTTGGAGCAGGAGGATCAACGTTGATATTATTATTTTACCTTCTGGCATAAAATAATACACTTTGGTGTGGCTCTCCTTCTCACTTTAGTAAATAATATTTGAAGTCTTCTTCTCCTTGTGTTGGCTTGAAGGCAAGGCTAGGCTGTAAATAGCATCATTCAACTTCATCCTCAACAACATCTCATCATTAGGCACACACACACACACTATTTTTTTTCCTCGAGAGTACTTACACAAAAAAAAGATAAGAAAGGTAATAGCATGTCAATAGAAAATTTGTCTTGTGCCTGCCTTGTGCCCATTTCTCTTCACCCTCCTTTCCCCATTTTATTCTCCATCAGTGTCTTCACAGTAGCCTCAGAAGAGCGCTCAAGGAAGAAGAACAACAAGAAGAAACCGCAACGAAAAGATAACAACAAAGCATCCATCTTTTACGAGCCTTCTCCATTTTTCTTCTTCCTTTCCAGTTCACTTACAATTTACATTCTTCTTCCTTTCAGAGTATTTTTCTCAAAAGAAGAAAATAGAAAGGAGGATGGAAATCCACAAAGATCTCTTTCTTCACCTTCCTACAACCTTCAGAGAAGTCACTCAAGAAAAGATGTTGTTCTCCTCTTTGTTCCCTTTCTTCACATGCTTATCCTCAACTTTGAAATCCTCAATCGGTATCTTTCAAAGTCAGGCCAGCGTTCATATACCAAAATATGCTTCCATCCTCATTTTTAAGCCTTTAACTTATTTACGCAGCTTATTTACTGCTCTCTCCCTTGTGATTTAATAATAATGATGAAATAATGGTTGTACATTTTGGAATTCTTCTTTCCTCACCTCTGTCTCAAGAGAGAAGTCCTCCTCCTCCTTCTCTAAAATTTTTCGGCGTTGTTAGAAGTGATTATTTACGTGAAAAATAGTGCGCTCTCTTAAAAAATCTTTTATACTTTTTCAGATGATAATGATGAGAGATGAGAGAAGAGGAGGACACTTTTCACTCGTCTTTTCTTCTTCTAGATATTTCCCACCTAATAATAGCGTGTAATGGTGATCAAGGTAATAATGGAAGCGGACTCAACCTCTACTTTTGTGTGTTTGTGTCTGTGTGCGAGCTTTTGCCCTTGCACCTTATTTTTGCTCCAACTCCCACAAGACTTTTTACAAGATTACGAGGACATGTAATCCTGCGGGTTTATGTTGTACGTTTCTTGTTAAATACATTAATTATTACTACACACACATGTGTTATTCACTGGTTTTTTCTAGGATAATAAATCGTTCATCATTCAGGGTTAGTTTTTAGCGTAATAATAAATCCAGATGTGCAGGCGTCTTTCAATAATAAAAGTGCAACCCGCATTTGTAATAATTCTTGAGATTTGTGCAATCTCCCGCCCCGCCAACATAATCCAATTTTTGGGGTCTTGATGAAAAATTCCAGCGGCGATGGACATTCCAAAAAAACACATGGTATATAACCAACATCTACCGACGATGAAGGAGTAATCTTCAAGGCAAAACTATGCCACACGAAGTAATTATGAAGTCACTTAAATTGGATTCTACTGGTTTGCATTGTTCGAACCTTGGCTTCAAAGAAATGTATACAGATTTAGTCGTGGTGAAAATGGGTTTCGCCAATTAAGCACAGCACAGTTAAGCAAATACCAACAAAGATAATAAAATGTATGAAAGTAATAAAATATTTTTTAAAAGTTGTAAAAACACATAAAAGCTAACTCCATGAGATTTTCCCAGTTTATCCACCCCGTCAGTAAAATAGGCCATGGGAAGTCACACTTACAAAAGATCTCGGCAGGATGGATCATTTGTATTGACACATGAGCCGTAAAAATATTTTTATTGATGCTAAATAAACTATAAACAATTTTTCAAGTAATCATGCAACAATCTTTTTCTTGAAAAAAAAAATCACGTACAAAATACTTCAGGAACGGGGACGCCAAACATATTACTACACGAATTGGCCAGTAGCAGCAGGGAGCAGGCGCAAGTGCATTGCCCATCTTACCTAACACATATCCATCAAAAATATTATCATAGTATCATAATAAACAATAAAAATTCTGAGAGAGGACATGTCATGAAGTCATATCGAATCTGCCAAACAATATTTTTTAATATCGTCAACCAACACGGTACTTGAAATTTTCATGTGGGCGCATTTCTTGCAGCAATCTTTTGTGATGATATGAACAGCCATTAGTTTGCATAATATTTAAATAACGACTGATACACTCAAAAAAATTGAGTAAAAAAATTTCATCAACATTCTAATCACGAGGCAAACGTAAAGGTAAGGTAGATATCAACAAAAATATTTTCCATACGACTAACTTTGTAATATTTGATTTCTGTTGTACGGTCGACCGACCCAAACCCAACAACGACCGACCGACCACAGCGAAAACTTTTATTTTTGTGAGTGATGACGATGGAAAAGAAGGAAGATGAAAAATATAAAACAAGTGCGCCTTTCTTCATCACCATCAGTCTCCTTCATAAAAAATATCCAATATCCATCTCTTTGAAAAAAATTCTATTCTTCAACTCATCATCATCTCCTATTATCTCAGGACGACCTAATCCAAAAAAAAATAATAATTGCTGTGGTGTGTGCATGTAATATGCTGCTCCTGCTACATTCCATCCATACGACGGAGCATCATGCAAATTTTCTACTTACAAAATCACAGTCGTAGCCAAAGTTATCACAGGCATTATGTCATGAATCATGCAACACCCCACCAAGCTCTTCCCAATTGTGAACACTACACACAATAGTGGTCAACAATAACAATTTCGTATTGATTTCTTTTTTTCTCTCTTCTTTCAAAAGATGATTTATAAATACCACTCGCATCCACACACAAAAAAGCACAATAATGTTGCAATTGGAAAAGTAGCTTTGAGGCTATGCGACATGGAGACAGCTTCACATCAAAATGTAGAAGTAGGTATGTGTCAAATAACGTATGCGTGATGATTGAATGATCAATCAATACTATGAGCATGCATATGCTTTTGGGCGAATGGACAAGCAGTAATATTTAAGGTGGAGGAATATCAAATATAGAGAAAAAAATGGCAAATAGAACATATATAAAGGAATGTTTGTTATCCCGGTGGTGGTGCATTTTCATCATGATTGCCAATAATAATCGTAACCGATGGGCAAAAATTAATAGGTGCACACAACACCAAAAAAATAGTATATTCGATCAGTTGGCAATCACAGTAAAAAATTCAACAAGGAATAACCGAGCTGAGAAACTAACAACAAAGTAATGGGATTTCGATATGGAGCTCAGATTTATATTTTGAAATCCGATTTGCAATCACACATTTTGTCCTCCTTATTTTTTACGCAAATATTGTGCAATTTTGTGATTTTACGAATATAACATAATATTTAGGGAAGTTTTTTCTTAAATTTAGAGGTTCCATGAGCGCCGGTGGAATTTAGAAATATGAAAGTTTAGTTTGCAATATGGAACTCTTTTGAACTCCACGTGGATTTCACTGATTGCCGCATTGCTTTTTGCTTTTATTACCTAGATTATGATTTTATAGTCATGTGTAACAAGCCATCTCGGAGTGATCAACATGGCACAATTTCCTTTTTCAACGAAATGAATCTTTACCTAATCTTTTTGCTTTACAGACATTTATTGACATTGTGGCAATGTTTTGAATAACAAGAAAAGCGAAAAGCCGCCAGCGTGTGAGGTAGTTAAAAAGGAACGAACGGGAAAGATAAAAAAGACGTATTTTATTATAGCGTATCCTCAAAGCGACTCTCATTCATGACAAGACGCCCTCTCAAAAAAGAGTTATTGACACGCACAACGGAGACATACTATTCATATCCACGTGCATTTAAATAATGACAAAAAAGGAATTTTCACAATAATGAAGCTATAATGTACACGGTACATAATATCAGTTGACATACCTCCTTTTTACGCATGTATATTCATTAAATATCTTTTCATGTCCCAGTAATACACATAGTTTTCGGAGTACTATAACCTGCTTATACCAAAGACAATCATACTTTTGTTCCGTACGCCACACACATGCAAAACAATGTATATCCGTGCGTATCACAATTTTCGCCTAACTCAATGAATATTTATGGACTTCACACAGTCCATTTGTAGCTCGTATTTTCCTTACGGTTAATATCACTCCTGAATACACCTCGCTCGTGTTATTATTCCCGTCTTTGGTTATTTACACTTGACTCAAGTGACTGAGGAAGAAAAAGAAAGAAGGACGAGGTGGAGGAGAGACGGTGAGATCTCTCTTTTCCTTTACGTCTCCATCTTTCGCAAAGCGTTTTCATTTTGCCGCGAGGGAGCACCCAGCAAAAAAAAGCGAGAGAAGATAACGTTTCGCCGTCATCGACGACGTTCGTGAAATGACACAAAAATTAAAGGAGAAAAGTAAGTCAGTGGTAAAGAGCCATTCATGATGAGTACCACGCCAAAGACGATGATGATAATACGATTTTTTGGTTACAGTGCACCAGCATAGTAGAGAGAGAGAGAGAGCAAAAAAAGGTAAGAAAATATTTGCCAGTAACCACGAAAAGATTGAGAGAAAAAAATATAATGTATGTTTTATTTCATGCAGCGTCATTCAAAAAATTCTCTTTAATGATATGATTTCCCCGCAGCCACGACCGACCGATTAAAGAACGAAATAAATCGTAATATATTTTCCTTTCTGTGTGTGAATCCTTATGCGATAATTGAGAAAGGAGAGAAAATAAAACAGAAAATTTAAACCAACATCGTTACAAAGCAAATTGTCAAATAAAATCCACCGTGTTGCATTCACACGCTTGCAATTATTAAGATACATACATAAAAAGCACATTCAAGAAAACCATCTTATTTGACTCTGCTATTTGAGAAGAAAGAAACCCTGAAACCTAAACACCCAATGGAACAATTCTCTCTTCTCGACATCAACGCCTTCTTCTATTATGCTTTTGCAAATTTTAGTAAAGTGTCAACCAAAATTGAGAAAGAATATTCCAATTTCATATATACGTAATATGTATCTTCATTTTTTGCTTATTTACGTTTTCCTTTCAAGATCGGAGTTCGTAAACGCTTCTATAGTGCGTAGTATTTTTTGGTACAATTGCAAAGAGAAGAAATATATGTTAAATTGATCTTGATGACATTGACGGTTGGTGGTAACAGCGTCGTGGCTTTTTTTTGCAAAGGTATAATATATTTTCGCAAAAAATCATTTTGAGAAGCAGGTTGAATTTTTGTTCAGACAATCGTCTCTGTGCAAAGTTTCTCAATTTCCTGAAGTTGGTTAAAGTAGAAGTCCACAAAAACGTGAGAAATTCGTGCACTTCTTCGTGAAAAAAACTACATTGAATAGGATTTTTTCTGTTTGATAATGATTCTTAACTCCTTTACTTGCGTCTTTTCTTCCTCTTCTGTGAAAACAGAAAGAAAGGATCAGTTGATTCATTCACAACAGGATTTGATTGTCAAGCGATGCCGGTGTTCTCACACGTACTTGCAAAAAATTATATTACTGTGCCGTTTTTTCTTCTCCAGCAATGAAGTGCTTTTTGAATTATAATAAATGAAAAAAAATAGTTTTCTAGGAGAACACAACAGTCTGCATCCCTCCACCAGAGTGCAACATTAACCATTATTATTATTATTATTGCGACAAATTCCTCTTTGAACAAAATGTACATAGGTAAAATGAGGGACCTATTATGTCTGTATTTTACGATTGCGTATTATGATAATAATTCTGCATTTCTGTAATAAGTCTCATTTTTTGGGCTGCCTATAAAAATGGAAGAGAAAATACAAAGCTTATAACTATATTTAGAAGGAGGATGCAAAAAGTATTATTAGCAAGTGTGTACATACGTCTCTGCGTCAAGGAAGAAAGCATAGTTCATACATACACATTATGAAAATATTAGAAAGATATGTAACCTTTTAGTTTTGTGTTAATTCCTGTTCCCAATAGCTGCCAATCCCAATTAACAAATCGTTTAGCAGGGAATCAAGACAGTCCTTTCGGCAGTAATCCGTTACCCAGAAAGAGCACATCCTGTATTACTCACATATTATGTCCATTGATTTCCGAAATATTATGTTGGTAGGATGGCAGATGGAAACGATCATATTATGACAGGGATTTTTACGAAAGGGAACATAGCATAATATGTGCATAAACCAGTGTGGCTAGCTTGAATACACCATTCATATATGATTGGGTTATGGTCATATTCTACTACGGTTTATGTGCCAATCCCACTGGATAATTAGGTACGAAATATGATTAAATAAATGTCATATTTTTACAATTTTATTACATTTTAAAACTTCCATTTATTTACAGAGTCAAGGGTAAACATAATCTATACTTATCTTCAACAGTCAGGGGGAATACCACGCATTTCATCATTATATCATTAATTTTTAACGAACGGGCCTTGCCCAAATTTCCCCAAACCTTATATGTGGAAAACAACGAACTAGTTACAGGAAATGACTTTAGTTCACAGGTGTTAGTGTATGGCCTACAAACTAAAATGGTTTCATTATTTGAATGTGTAATGTTAATGATTTTCATTACCCGCTTATCTTTGCTAACGAAGTAATTGTCACATTCCTTGTTTGACAAAGTGAATCCATTAAAACATAATGAATTTCCCCCGTTGTTTCTGTTAATTTTCCGATCAAAACTAAAACATTCTAACTGGTCTAATTCAGATACACGTTTTACAACTTGTTCCAACTGGAGTTTCTGGCCCCGTACGAGCTTCTTTAAATAATACAAGAAACTTTCAAATGGAAATGAGCTGACATTTTCCAAATTCCCATATTTCAAACCATCATCAGCAATGTGCAACAAATTGTGCACGTTGTAAACGACTGCCGTTCGGCCATATAACGCAACAGTTTTCTCTACAAATTTATGAAGTAACTTCCTAGCCAAATTATTCCAATTAGTTTCTGCAGCTTTGTCAGACAAAAGGATTTTTGTAGCGCAATGAAGCAATAAAAAGTGCTGATACTTTTCACTGTCCAATGCGGTTTTCAATGCACCGACACTGGAATATAAAAGAAATGTTCGAAACTCCGCCGCTTTGAATCTGTTCACATCTTTGAAGGATCTTGGTTTTCTATTAAATTCTTTTGGAAAATATTTGGCAATGCACACAAAATACGATGACATCTGATTAACAACTCTTGAAGGAAGCCTTACGTTTAGGGGACCAGAAATCCATAAAAAGACCAGTTTCCTTACTACACCTAAGCAGATTAAATGCATGTAATCCAAAACAAATTGTGATACTAAACCTAACTTTAGGTCAATTAGAGGAGATATTTTCAAGTGGTGGTCTTTGTCTGTTTGAAGCAAGAACGACTTGTCGGTTCTTGGGCGTCCTACGCAACTTGAATAAACCATTCTACCATCATAGTCACCTTCATCTTCACATCTCTCACAGCCATGGTATCCTGAATGACCCTTGGTACCTTTAACAAAACTACGTGCCGGCGCATCAGCAATTACCACACTAATTCTAACTGAATAAGTTACTGAATTAACCACTAATCCATGTGTCTCTAAGTCAATCATTTCATCAACGAAAGTACGAAAAAATTCAGCAACAGAAGTGGGCTTGGCATCCCCACAAAATACACCAGCCATTATTGGTCTCATCTTGCATTGATCAACTTTAAACAAGAGAGGCCACAATTGCACATTGCTACTTTTACAAATCGGCAAGCCATCAGTGTTTAAGCTGATGGTAATTAAATTTGGTAAATCAGAATCTTTGAATATAGGAAACTGGAAACTGTTTACCCCCTGACTTATACATTTGTAAATATATTTCTTAATCCCAAAGTAATAGAACCGACCTCCCGCCACACAACTAATTTTAATTTGCCTTGGGGTTTTAAGTAAGGTTTTAGCTAAGTTTGGAAGTGAAGCATTTGGAATATGCCTATTAAGTATCTGAAGTAAATCATTAAGGGAATTATGACTAATATTGTTTAAGAGAGCCCATTCTGATAAGTCAGACTTTAAGGAACCTTGAAGTACTGCAGTCTCATTCCGTGGATTACAATTTTCTAACGTAACACTTTCTAACTCATGGCTTAAATTACAGTCTTGAATTTCACTAGAGTTATCATCACTATCAGCAAGAAGCTGGCTGTAGTTTTCCACTTCACTGCTAAGCTCCGTGTAGAAAGCATGAACATCAGCGTTGATTTTTCTCCGTTTATTTCGGTACGACGACATTTTGTTTTCCCTTGGACGTATTTGGAACAGAGTAGTAGCGAGCGTTGCCGAAAAAATTTTGAATTATTTTATGGATCACATCATTCTTCACTTTCTCATAACCGGGATTGCGGCGAGTTGCTTCTAAAAATTTCCATAAATATAAATTTGACAAATAAAATAAAGATTTTTGTTGTTGTAGAAGATGAAATGAATCAATTTGACTAAACTGTGGCAGTTCTAGTGATTTCGTATTAAGTTGTATTATGTTAACTCACCTTCAACCACATCTAGAAGTCTGTAGTCACGAAATGCTATCTTTCCCAATTTTCCCTCTCCCTCGGCAGTTCCAATAAAATTGATGGTCTTAGAGTACTCCCTTCCCAACAGCCTTTTCAAAATTCCTCTCACAATTTTACCCAGATCACTGCCGCCAAATGTGGTGCAATATTTAATCTGTAAAAAAACAACAAACAAGAGGTTGTTTTAGCCCAATGATAAGTCAGCTGTAGCCAGTCATGCAGTTACCCACCAGGTACACTTTATTGGACTCATCATCAATCCACTCATTAAGTAAGTCTAGTGAGGCCTTGTCGTTCACTGGTAGCTCAACTGGGAGTCTTTTTAGTGTCTCGGCATCGCTCTCTGATCGATTCTTCAGGAGTGTGAGCTGAAGGGTCTTAACATCCTGTTTCACCTCCACCAGCAGTTGTAATAATTTTTTTTGAAATACTGAAATAAAAATAGGTTAGCACCAAATAAGTGATACTTATCATGCTCTTCTTGTCGCTGCAGACAGCCTTGACAAGATTTGCATCCAGCGTGAGGTAGTTCATGTGACGGGAAAGTGGTATGCCTCAGCAATGCTTCGGCACTACTGGATGGATGATCTCCCACTAAAAGTAAATTTATATTGAGACATTTCTTGAATTTTAATTTATGCAAATATTACTGCAATGACTTAAAAATATCTTACTTACAACTCGATTGTGATGGGAGAGCAGACTTTTGGAGATCTTGCTCCTCGTCGCTGTTCATGAGCCGCTCATCGTCCGACTTATCCTCCAGATCGGATTTGCTTGTGGTGTGAGAGTTGTCGTCACTGCTCCAACTTTTTGGTGGTCCCACAAGTTGAAGAGAAGGAGCTGTGTTTTTACTTGCCTTCGATTGTTGTCTTCTTTTTCTAGTTTTTGGTTGTCCAAAGTTTGGCAAATCCTCAACATCAGTTGTTTCCAGCGTTGAGTCGTCCTCTGCTTTCCGCTCGAGCTCCTTTCCCTTTTTGTAGGTTCCTACAAATAATTAATCATTGGCTTAACTAACAATGCAACAAATGAAGTAATGTAAATATTAATTGGCAAATGTGAAATTTCATTTTCTATCTTACCTATCCCACTTCTCATTACGCGTGCCACCTCGCAAGTTTTCCAATCTGACTGAGGCTTTTGCAGAGATCTAACTGCTAAAGGTAATGATTTTATTGGCCACTTACAACTTTTATTATCACTACTTACCCAGATTGAGGGCACCAAACTGACACTTTCGTCTTCAAATTCAACAATGGAATACATTTTGAGTAAAGGTTAAAGCTAAAAAGACAAAGTAAAATTACTCAGCAAAGATTAGTGGCAAATACAATCACTAATCCCCAAACAATATTTTTATCGGTTGAAACATCAGGGCATGGCTGAGTTTGAAATCACTCTCGGAATGCTCAACAGGCAGAACTCGATGGTTTCGGTTGCGTACCTGTATTTATGACTATCTAAGCCACCAAATAATGTTCTCATAAATTATTCGTATAATATACACGGGAAATGACCATAATTATTTCGTGTTTTTTAGCTATGCAAAAGCCAAAAATTCCCGGTAGGATTATGAGCCTTTTATGTACATTAAATTTTAGCACGACGGAGCAATGGGGAACTTGCGTATTTGAACCACATAAATCGTGTATATTATGTGAGGGGAAAAAATTCCCGTGCATTTCCCTTCCATCCCTTTCAAAATATGAGAATATCCCTGCTTGTGCTCCTTCGGGGTAACAAGCACATAAAAAATAATCACAGTCAAAGAGACAAATCATGTTGTAGTAAATTTGTAAAAAAAATATTTGAATGGACATCAGTACCTAAAAATATGTATCTGTTAATTCATATATATTATGATATAATATTCAATGCAGATTATGTTGTAATTATATGAAAGCCAAAGAGGTTCCTGAAATAGGAAGGAATAAAGAGAACAAGCTTCGTAAACTTCTAATAAACTTTTAATGACGCCATAATAATGAAAATCTCCATAAAATGCATGCTCCTAAAAAACTCTTCTATAATCAAATCGTAATACGGAGTTCGCAAGAAAATATCTTTTATGCACGCAGGCATAATCAACGAAAATTGCAGATAAAAAATTTATAAACACAACAGTTCACGTGTGTATGTAACATTCCATGCAAAACTATTTTTACCTCGGTCAAATCAAAGATATATGCTTATCATTACAGTTTATCATGAACACACACACGTATGTTGAGGTACCTATATATGCAATCTCCCGCTCTCAATATCTTTACTCAGGATGAGGAATATTTTTTCGAGGGCTCATAATTATTATTACAAATCTTAACAATCGGCAAAAGAAGACCTTTATTTTTATGATTTTCTGCCTATCTCCGCTTGTGTCTACTTCTTTACATACTTCGTTCATATTTTTTGGGTTTGTAGTTTGCAGGTCTGGTAACTAACCAGACTTTAATTTGCAACAAATAATAATGGAATGGCATAAATATGCTACTTTTTTCATGAGTGTATAAATGACTGTATAAAAAGGAGCACAGATCAAAACACATCACACATTGTAAAAGCTGATGATGAATGATGAGCTTTTTATTGTAGGCTGCTCGGTTGTAAAAACTGTTTGAAAATCATTCTTCTTTTCTAATACAAAATATTAGAATATGAATGCCCCTTGCTTTTTCCCTGCATGCATGATAGTCATATAATAATCGTGTATAATGAATATACATAAACATAGCTGTTAATTTCCCCATATATTTTTTGAAAGATTTTTCCTTCTGCTCTCTGGTCAGTGATGAAGATGCATTCTTAGCAAAATATCAAGATGTGTACAACATCTTGTAAGATTTTTGTGGTGATGATGAGAATTTAGTTTGTGTAATATTAGTTGCTAGTGATTGCAATTATTGGCAATTGTGCAGCTGTAGCAGAAAAACTACATTAACCACTTGTAAATAAACTGTTTAACCTGCATTAGAAAATGGGGAAAACTGGTGGTGAGGATGATACCTTGTGATCAAGGATTGCGGATTTAGAAAGGTGCCAGCAAAAAATACCAACTCGTCCTTTCAGATTTTGCTTGGATGATGGTGTTTAGCTGAATAATAATAACAGTAGCAAAAAAGGCTAGTTTTTAAATAATACATGTGCCTAAACAATCACGATCGAACCCAAGCATAGTAGAGACGTTCGGAATAACAAAACGCTTTTCACATTGATCTACTGCACTGACTGGCCTGTGGCCTAGGTTTTGGCTTGCCTTGACTTTTTTTTAAATTTTTTGAGTGAACCAAAGAGGAAAACCTATACAACCGGTATTAGTTCAGTAGTGTTATAGCTCCATCAGAATCAGTATCTTTCTCATTGGATACTGTAGGTATTTTATACTGAGATTTTTAAAATACCTTTCCTTCATTCATGACCAGACATAAAATGGCGTGACATGCAAGAATTGTTTATGAAAAAGTTACTGTCACTGTCATAAATTTTCCTTTAATCATTCATTCACTTTTACATGCAATCAATCCTGGCAAAAATAACATTATTGTTATTGTACACTACACTCCTCCTTGATACAAATTCATTCAGAAGTTAGCAAATAAAAAAATCTCTCGTACAAAAAATTTTCAGGTTGGTCTGCTCTCAACAATTTTTTGCAAGGTTTATTTGGCCCGGTTGATTTGTACGAGGATCAGTCAAATGGCAGTGATAGTAAAGATTGGAGTAACAAGTGAACCTGTCAGTTTTATTAATAAAACGAAAACGGATGTGAGTACCTACCAACTCCTTCACTCACCTTGTCCTTTATCTTGTCCTGCACTTTTTAATACCTTGTTCAACATTTGGTCATCGAGATAAAAATGGTTTTTTAACCAATTGCATACCTCATTTTATTTGCATTCAAGGGGAAAGGAAAAAATATTTTTTTGAGCTCAGCTCTTCTTTTTTAAAATACCACCGGCTTGTTTAGCTCGTAAAACGGAGTTGCTAATTTTACAAGGAAGAGGACGAAAAATGTAAGGAAAATATTTATCTTTAATTGGCCAAGGATCTGTCGTTATTTTTTTACCTACTAACATATTGTGTTCATATATGAATGTCTACCTATGTATACATTTATATCAATTGGTATTAAACACGTTATGCAAAATAAGCAACATATTTTTCAGAAAGGCGTTCGTATAAATAAACTGCTTGTGAGTTGCCTTTGAATGATGCTGATTTGGAAAATGAATGCAACAGAATAAGTTTTATTATCGTAATACCGCATTCAAGGGACGTGTGAAAATTTTTACGATTTTCATGTTTCAATGAGTATGTCTATGTAATATTCATAAATAAATTATGGGTTTTTCTCTGCAATGAGGATAATATGTGACTAGAAATGAAGGAATAACTTTTGTATTTAGGTTTAAGGCTTTTTCTCGTTTTATGTACTTCTTGGATATTTTGTTTGGACTTTGGGGGGATGCGGATGGATGAATTAAAAGGAACACATGAGAACGGTGTGAGTGAACAAGTATGTAACAGTATTATTACGATCGTCATTAATGCACACAGGGAGTGATGAATGTGTACAGAAATTTTTTATACAATAATGTGCTCAGCTAAAAACATCCTAGCAAAAATTGTAATTTACTGACAAACAAGAACGTTAGACGATTCTCACAAAAGCAATGATGAAGCTAAATGCACTCACACACATGCATCATGTTGACCCATTTGACCACTCACCACTAAAATTCTTATTTTTATTATTGCTGATTATTTGGTCTTACCTTGTTCCTTCTTCTTTGCTCATAAGTATAAAAGTATTGACCGTTCTTTGGATGAATTGCAGATTGCGGCTTACAAGCTCATTTGTTGGCACAAAATCTACGAATTTTTTGTGCTTTGTTGTTGTTACGACGATGCTCCTCTACTTAGTGCAATATATTTACATGCAACAAGTGTAAAAACGCTGAATAACTGCGTTCAAAAATATCCCACATAACAAAACTGAGGCGTTAAGTTGCTCTGAGCTAGCTCCATCTGCTCCACTTGCTCCAGGACGTAAAAATGGCAGCACCACTTCATCTTGCGCTGTGTCTTCCCTGAGCACGCGCATTTGTCCTCTAATAACTTGTGCTAATTCCGCTCCATTAAGAGCATGCAGGAGCGGGATGAGCACTGCTTAAATTAACACTTATTTTACTCATAAATTGTTACTAGTATGAATATGCGTGTTCCGACTAGATATAATATTTATGCAAAACCAACGGACACAGATTAGTGTATTTGTAATCACTGCCAGGCTCATTTATTGAACAAATTGTCATTCAGCACAAGATTGGGTTAACAAATTCACGCGTCACCATCTTCATTACAGACGTCCTCGTCATCGATTTCAAAATTTGGAAAACGTACTGCATTGTCCCTTTCCGTACTTCCAACTTCAGTCGTACGACCAGTCCTATGTGAATTAGATGCGGCACTAATAGATTCAGTTCCAGTCATACTTCCTTGTATAATTCCAACTGACCTTGAAGGCTTTGACTTATCCCTGGAAATTTTTAAATGCATTCGTTACTTACTGGAACTGTTGAAGGAGTAAAATACAATCTATAAAATGATATATTTACATCGAACCTTGCGACTCTCCTCAACTCAGTAGCTTGTATACGACAGCCAGCCTTTCGTAGCCAGTAATCGATTGCCTTCTCCACATCGCTCTCGGATGATAGGGCTGCTTTTGGAGTCATTCGTGCTGCATCTAACGACAAAAATTAAGATTATTACAATAAAAAACACATCATAGTTTTGGAGACGTAAATGGCTTAAGTTGCTTCTCCACATCGCTGTCGGATGATAGGGCTGCTTTTGGAGTCATTCGTGCTGCATCTAACGACAAAAATTAAGATTATTACAATAAAAAACACATCATAGTTTTGGAGACGTAAATGGCTGCCCCTTTCTGCTGACCACAAATGCATCTAACGAAGGAACAATCTTTGAAGCGATGATTGCAATCCCCCTGCCCAGCCATTGAAAAATCCAACATTAACGTATCAGTCATTAAGGTGCCCATTATGCGATGAACGACTTGATTGGCACTGTTTCCGCCTTTTGTAGCCAATATTTTTGTCTAATAGAATACAAAAACTCAAGTTATCAAAACTGGAATAATATAACCCAATGTTATTTGTGATGATAGGTTCTGATATCATACCAGACTCTCCTTAGTTTTTCTTTCACTTTTTACTTTCGCTTCAAGCATGTTAAATTCCTTTATAGTAGTTAAAGGAAGCGAGATATCCCCCGATTCCGGTGCGTGTGTAACTTGCTTCGATTGAAGAAATGTCCTCAGCATATCAAGCGCAATGTCAACTTTGGCGGCCAGAACAACTTGCCCATCATGAAGAGCCTTCAATGACCTGGCAACTAGAAATTAAAGATTTTGTAACCTCGGAGTTTTAATAGTTAAATCAATACATTCAATTAGCACAAGTAATAAAATATGTATATATAAGTAATACCTTCATCAGATGAAAGCACTAAAGGTTGTGGAATCGAATGCCCATGCGACTGCACCTCAGTCTGGTTGGCAGCAACAGATTCGATCATGGGATGGGGTGGTGGAAGTGATAAAGTTACCGAGTGACCTGTATCATTGAAACGTTCGGGTAAATTTCATTCCGTGGTCCATGTACGTATTACAAAGGAACAATGTAAATAAAATAAATTAACCTGCAGGAGGAGGCAGAAATGATATTTCATTGTCATCCACCTGGAGGTGCAAATCGGAGATACAGGAGTGATTTACTGAGGTCTGGTCCGCCAATAATGATTCAGTTCCGGATCCAAACTGAAGGCGCCTTCCGGTTTGATGAGCTAATGTGGGAGTTCTTGGTATAGAGCTGCTGCCTACTTTTGCCGGAGGGGGAGGCGGTGGCGGTGGAGGAATAAAAGCTGAGCCACGAGGTCTCGACGCTCGATTGAACTTTCCTTTCAATGAAGGCAGATCTCTGTCTCTGCCATGCGCGTGTGGCTGGCGCTTTTGGGTAAGCGTGCCAGAATCCGAGTCATCTGAGCCTGCATCACTTTCCTTTCCCAATTGATGATCAGCTGCACGTCGTGACCGCTTCCTTGATTCCTTGCTCCTATCGTCGGAAGACAACTCAGATCCACCTTCCGCCCATGTCAGCTTTTGTCGCGCACCGTCATATGTATCTAAAATATAGGAAGGAATGGTAAACATTGAATAGAATTACTTCGAGCTGAATGTGATTGACAATATAAGTCAGCAGTACTCATAGTCATTAATTATGCAACTTACCAAACAATCTGTCACCAACAATGTGCCCGTCAAAGAGCTGCCAAGTCTCTGGATCCGGCTCCCAACCTTCTTTAATTGCTTGGGTTAACTTTGCCACATTTTTTCCGAAAGGTGGCCAATAACAAGCTTTTCCAAACATCCAGCTGGTTCTAGCAACTGCAACTTCTGCGTCGCCACCCAACACATCGAATGATACGATACAAAACGCCATTACTAATTTTCTAAAGTGTGGCGCACTGGAATAATTATAAAATTGTCTTTTTTGGGAAACGCAAGGAGCTTGCCAATAATTTCATTTGAACATATAACAGATTGGTGTGTCACAGAAAAAACACCAACTCCAATTAATCCTGAGGAACAAGGGGAATCGTAGAAAGTGCTTGTGCTGCTCAGCAGTCTTCCACTGCAGTATTTCAAATTGTGCTGAGTAAATACAGTTTCAATAAGGAAAGCGTTTCCGTTTGACAACAAGCAACAATTGTCACCTGTTTTTGACGATAAAATAAAACCATTCAAAATTATTGATTCGACTGGGGACACCTTCGGCTTAAGTCCAAGAATTTGTCTCTCGCTCAACCTATTGTGTATTTGCTGCAGCGGGTTATTTCCTGATCTGAGCAGTGACTTTATAGTTCCCAAATAATTCTCGAATTGGAAGGTGGAGAAGTTGTCAAGAACACCAAACTTTTCACAATCATCAGCTAAGTGAATTAAGGAATGAATGTTGTAGGATACATGTTCGAGTCCGTAAAGGTCAGGGAATCTTTTTACAAAATATTCCAACAAACTCTTGCTGTACTCTCGATATCTAGCTAACAGCACAGGTGAGACTAAAATGTGAATTGCAACATGCAAGCACAAGAAGTGTGCGTAGTATGCAGCAGGTAAAATCTCGCTGAGGACGACAGGACCTGTATAAAGCAAAAATGTGCGGTATTCTGTAGCTTTCCAGTTATTCAAATGGTTCAAGCTTCTAGGCTTTCTTGCAAAATCTGAGGATATGCACTGTTTAACTTTGATAATATTTTGTGAAAGTAAATGAGTCTGCCTTGCAGATAATCTAAACTTGGTGACTTTTCCTTTCACCCACAAGTACAGGAGTTTTCGAGTAACACCCAAGCACACACAATGCTGATAATCCAATGGAATCTGTTTGACAATATCAACTGATAATCTGATGAGCTCGGAATCGTCTGGAAGATGATGCTCCTCTTGAATTTTTAGCCTGAATTCACGGTCATTTCGAAGGGGACACGTAACATCACTAAAGGTCATGCGATGATTAATATATTCACCTTCGACGTGGCACTTCGTGCAGGAAAAATAACCTGTATGACCTTTTACATTTAAGATAAAGGCACGTGCTTGGAGCATCACAAACTATGCTGTGCACTGCACACTTAATGACTTCGCTTTTAATGATAATGCCGGTCTTGACACTTTCCACTAAGTCACTCACAACCTTCCTCAATAATTCGTTGGACCTGCGTGGCTTTTCCTCTCCATAATAAATTCCTAAAGCGAATGGTTGTGAAGATTTTGCATTCAATACACGGGCAAGGATAGGCCAAAATTGTTGGGATGAGCTACGACTTATTGGCAATCCATCAACATTCAGTTGCAAGTGAACTTCTTTCAACTTGTGGTGCACTATTATTTCGGTCAGGGCTGTGGTCAAATCAAAATGGCAATATTTTCCCGGAGGTACATCTGTAACATTAACTTCTCTTGGAGTGTGAAGTAATGTTCTAGAGTCGGAGGGCAGATTATCTGAGCAATTATGTTTTCGAAGTATTTGTAGCAACTCGGTCACGTGTGCTGCTCTAATGTTGTTCCTCACTGACCACTGACGAAGATCGTCCCTAAGTGAATAATTATGGGATTGAGATGTGTCCAGAATATCGTCTTCGCTTGCCTCAGCTTCAGTACTATGAGTGCGGGGTTCACTGTCATTTATTGTTATTTTTGAACTTTCTACTTCAAGTCTACTCTGTCCACATCCGGAATCGCGATGAGAATTGCACCGGAGACTGCTGCTAGCAATATTTGATGTTTTCGGGGTCGAAAAACTACGAGGTGCAAGTCTACTTGATGGGCGTGGGAGTGTGTTATAATATGCGATTTTACTAATTTTAAGTTTGTGATTAATTCTTCTGGCACTGGTCCTGGATACTGATGTTTTGCCAACTGAAGGCATTGTAATAATTTTAATTTCACAAGGGCTCCTGCTGTTAACCCAAGTCTCTCTGTTTGGATTTATAAGACAGCTGACTTGCCGATTTTTTTTAAAAAATAGTTTGGACTAATTTAGACGGTGCTAAGCTGGTGCTTATGTTGCGCCCACTGGTTATTACTATCTCACGTACTAAGAATGCTTTAAAATTGTGGTAATATTGCGCAAGTTATT
>JAHZNF010004256.1:0-19590 GCA_027744215.1 Troglopedetes dispersus | reverse complement strand
AAAAAAAAGAAGAAATAAAAGTGAGCAGCATATTCCCTCCATTTATTTCCTCTGATTTCATTCCAACAATTTTCTTTAAAAAAAACTGCACGACATGACATACGTAATATCCAGCAAAACATGAAAAAGTAAACGGGTTGACGATCACTGATCCCAAAGACACATGCGACAAATGTATGTATATTTTCGCTCAAGTTCAAAAATAAAAGGAGAAAAAAAAGTTGGTTGCTCGCTCCATTACTCGGCTCTCAGTTGACGTAAAGGAATACCGCCGAGTCACTCTCACTTTTCCACTTTCCCATTTCTTTTTTTCTCAAGTAGAAAATGGAAAGTAATCTTATACGAAGAACAATAGTCATAGTAGTGAATCATGTGAAAACAGTAGATAAAAGCTGACTCGCTCCAAAAAATATCTTTATCTTGTTATATATACGCTCCTCTTTTTTGTATTGTAGAGCGTGGACCGAGAAGATATCCAAATTACCCATGATCAAGTCGAAATCGGGATGCAATAGCAATAATAATAGTCATCATAATATAACGTTGTCATAACATCCTCTTTACCGGAACAAAGGATTTTTTTGTTTCTACGACAAAAAATGTAGAAGTGTCAAATTTCACTCTTGAAAAGTACAATTTTTTGTGACCGATTGAAATAATCCTTGAAGACTTTTACTTTTTTTATAAAAAAAGTCAAGCATTTAAAGGGGGAAGCGGGAGAAAATGGCACCATAAAAATTGAAAGCCAATCCTAAAATCACTCTGCACAATGGATCATTTTACGCAGTTGCTGCTTTTCACTTGAAAAAAGGAGGAAGAAAAAGGGAACCGGAGATGGAGAGATGTTTGATGTTTGTAAAGAATATAATGTAATTTTCATTCGTCTTTTCTTTCTTTCTTTTTTTTTACTTATTTATATCTCAATTCTCAGTTTCCCTATCTCACTTTTCCTGCACGTCTTTTCAGACTATTTGTTTGAAAAATGAAGAAAATGGGGACTTTCATGCAGTCAGTTTCTGTATAGCATCTACAATTCCGGCTTTATGTATATAAATAGATATTTTTGCTCGGAAAAAATATATATTATAATGTCCCTCGAAGTCAATTCAAGTCTGGATGGAGGAGCTCCAGAGAGAGTAATTCTTTTAAAAGACATTATTCTGCGGAGTTTTTGGAGGAGGACCATTGTAATACGTATTCATCTGTTACTGTGTTGCTATCCGAGAATAATAAATAGACGCGCGGGACTACTCCACGAAGAATCTGGTTCCCAGCTGTTCTCCTAATCATTACAGGAGGAAGTAGGACAGATAAAAGATTTATTTAACTTTCTCACTATTTGCACAACCAGAGAGTGTTGTTTTCTCTCGGCATTACTTCCTCGTCTAATTACACGCTCCCACATAATACGAGAGAGCAGAGAAAATAAGTCCTACATACCTTCTTATCATGGAGCATGAGAGTCTATATGTCTCCTTCTTTTAACCACTTCGCTCTCATTACTAAAGCCTTGCGTCAGTATTTTTTCTTCTTCTCGGTACCTACCTCACGTGGTGTTTTGTTTCATCATATAAGCAACAGGAATATCTATGAATGTATCTATAATGTTGTGTTTTGTCACACTTTAGAACTTTATGTGAGCACAAATATTTATATGCAAGTAATGACTTTTGATATGAGTAGTTTATCAGCGAATGCATTATTATTGAGCTTTTGGCTCAGCTTTCACCTGACGTAGGAGGAAGGAATTCTCACTTCTCCCTCGACCCTTTCCATCTCCTAGTTCCATGCTTATGAGCAGTTGGGAAGTATAAGTACTGAGCAGCGGAAACAAATGACTGATGCAGCATCAAATCTCATTTTGTTTGAAAGTTGACTGGGTTCAACCCAAACTCAGAGAAATTTTTAATAATAACTTCTGATGAAGACATGAAATAGCATAGTGTTAGGAACATCGGCACAGGTCTAAATTTACACGTATGTGTGAGCGACACTCTGCCTTAGTTGGAAATATACACGATGTAATCGTATTTTACTTTGGAAAGGGTAAGAAAAGCGAAAGTAATGAGTGAGGGATATGTCCATAACTGCTGGATCGTCTGGATCGCCCCAGTTAATTGTACTGTGGTTCTTAACTTCATCCAACGCTGATTGCTCTTGGACCTGTGAAAAGTTCATGACAGGCACACGGTTAGTTCAAAAGTTTACAAATTTGCTAACGAGCACATCATTAACGGAATCATTTAACTTCAATAACTATATAGGATTTTAATTGAATCCTGCACGCTTTTTGATGAACACATCACACATAACAAAACTTGGGCTTCTCAGCTTCTCTTTTGTACTCTGAAGACAAACGAACAGATACTTATCGAAGGAGGAGAAGGAGGTGTAGTAAAAAAGATACACAGAAAAAAATAAGGGCTTTCCTACATCATCATTAGTCAGGCAGGAAACACAGTGGACATAGATGGTAAACTTATTACAACACATAATCTTTTTCTCACGGAGCGAACCAACCGGATTAAGAATGTAGACAAAAGAGAGTGGTAACATGGTTTTTTTACAGAGAAAAGTTGTTTTTTTTTTGTAGTTATGCATCCAATCTACAGCCTTGTTGGATGATTTTAACGAGAAAAAAAGGGAGGGATACTTTTTCCTTTTTTTTGTCGGGACACACTGAAACCTAGGAACACAATTAAGAACAATGATATTGGTAACAGTCGGAGACTACTTATATCTGCTTTGATGTGAGAGAAATAAAGGAGGAGTTTTGCAAGAGTTGTTTTGATAAATTTACAACACAAGAGGAAACATTGATACCTTCCCAGTACAACAGCGAGAGACAGAGAACAACATCAATGTAGTAGTTATCAATTAATTGTTATCGTTAAGTTATTCCAAGTTACACAGAGACACAGACAAAAAAAAATATAGGACAGTAAATATATACTTGGTTACGAAGGCCAAAGAGACTATACAAGATCTATGTACTATATCAAAGTCACAGTACTATACAGCAAGACAGATAAAAAGATGTTGACAAGTATACAAGATGTTATCGTTTTTTTAGTTGTAAGTAAGTACGTTTTACACACAGAGAGTCACAGAAATGACATGAGGACACCATTTTTTTACCACAACAGTTTCTAAAAATTCACCATCTCAGATACACATTAATCTAGGATTACCTGCCACCAAAGTACACACAATTTATGAATGCTGAGAGCATTTCAATTTGATCAGAAAAAATATTCAAGAGATTTTGTTTCCCATTGCGAATGATTTACATGTTTACAAGGGGAAGACTAATTACTGTGCAAATGCTAGCAGGTAGATAAGAAAGGAATCACAACCATTTAATCACATTCATGCATGCATAAAGTGAAAATGATGAGTGTAAAGGATTAGGTTGGGGGAATAATAAATATGACGCAGTTTCCGTAAAGCAACAGGATTTCATTTACTAAGGAGAAGGAACGACAACTCAGACGGAGGAGATATTGTCAACTTTTTTGCGATCTCAGAGAGACATAACCTGTTGGGCCAAAGGAAAGGAGAGCTTTGTGAATGCAACAAATTGTGAAAGATCGGAAAACGACGCAGTAGTGATTCCTTGTACGGATTATGAACAAGTGACTGAATCCCTCACATGAGCAACTGCTTCAAAGAAATGCTCAAAATGAATTCCAATCAGTGTCAAGGACATTTTTTTCACACGAAATTATTAACACTGGAAACAAAATTCTTTAAGAAATTTTATTGTCAGGAACACCCTTCGACTCGCAAGATTTGAAATGCTAGGTTGAGAAATACTTGGAACCATTTGAAATAGAGAGTGTACCGCTTACTTTTTTTCAAGGTCTGTTTTCCACGCAAATCAAGAAGCGAACCTTTTCCTTTTACATTCTTCGTTCTCAACTTTCCCTGTATTATGTACTTGGTCTCATGAATGTAAAACTTATGAGGCAATCTTTTCTTTCTTCACGATAAATCATTATCACTTTCAATTCTTCGAAAAGCGCAATCATTTGCTCGAGAACTCGTTAGTCTAAAACTAATGCTGGATGAACTCAAACAATTATTTTTTTAGGATTAAATGAAAACAAATATCTTCACAGATTTTTGTGCTCCTGGCACACTCTCCTCTAACATTGCAACTGACGCGGAGACATCCAAAAAAGCATTAAATTGAAAATGTGAACTGTACTTCCAAATTCCAAATAAATATTGTAATTACAGTGATGTCGTGTTTTGAGGTAGAAAGAACGGCTTTTTTGTGTAGCTTATCCCTTTTTAATTTTGTCGCTTCTCTCCCTGTTTTTTTCTGAGGAAGTAACGATTTGTACCTAATCAAGCTAATTGCTTTTCATTAGAAATATTTTACACAACAGGCAAATTACTTTCATATATTGCTTCACAAGCTCGCATATCATCTGTCTCTGCACAGAGGGGAAACGTGCGGATATGGAGAAAGTAAATCCTTTGGGAGAGGAAGTAGGTAAGTACGATCAAACATATTGAAAGTGATTGCATGACATGGTGAGTAGGAGATGTGAGCAAAGTCGCATGTTGATAATAAAAAGTTAAATTAAAAGCAGGCGGAAATTACTCAACACACAAAATGGCATGATGACACACGATCACAAGATATTAGATTTATCCCGGGGCATCTCCACACACACATGCTCCATGGTTTCATGCTTAACAACCCAAAGTGAGACATAAATGCGACCTGCACACGTGGATGGAAAAGAGAAGAAATTTGTTGTGTCATGGTTCAAATAAACTGACGCCTTTAAAAAAAATAGGAAAAAGCTTGTCAATAAAAGTTCCCCCTACATAAAATAAATATTGGTGCTAAGCAGAAAGTACAAGAAATACTTATCTGACAGAAGAGATGGAGAACACTTTAAACATTACAAGTTTTCCATTCATTACCTTAAAAAAGGGTTGCGGACCACAATGACATTTTAGTGCTGTGTTATGTAGTTAGTGCTTTATTTTACATTAAAAAGGTGTACATCTCGACTCCTACTACTCCTTTCACTTACGATTAGAAAAATAAACATGATGTAATGTAATGGAAGAAAATGAAAGACCACCAACGGACTAATTAAATATTTAAATATTCATGGATGCGGTCGTACACAACAACAAAATACAGACATCTTTTGAGGCCACCACCACAGGCCCCAATTTTGAACACACCAAAGTGACTGAATACTGGAATGACACCAAAAAACCATTAGCAAAACTTGGTACGTACCTACAAGAGTAAAACTAGTAGTGGTGCAATATAATATTGAGCAGAAAATATAGAGACATGAACCAAAGATATTAAAGTACTTTTAGTCTACTGTGCAGTGTTGAGGAGTAATTACATGGTTTCATAGAGGTCATCTACTTAAGAGCGAACAGACATCAAGTAAATATGTTTGGAAATCATGATAATGATCATGTACACCACCACCGACATCATTATAACTGAACAACCGTATTCGGTTGCCGCGACGGAGATAATATTTACGGCTTCATTCTGTTACATATTAGTTTTGGAACCAGAGTGGTGGCGTGTGTGTGTGCTCAAGTGAAGAAAGTGTGCATGTTTGGTGACAAAAACACGGGTGAGCAAAGAAGTATCAACTCACCGCATGGTGATCGTTCACAACAAGTTATTAATTAAGTAGTACGGAGTACTCTATCAATAGGATCTAACCGACCATCCGCCCGGCCGGCCACGGAAATTTCAACAAAAATTACTGACAAAAACATTTGAGTGGGAAGTAGTATGCTATTCTGAAGTGTTTGTAACTTCAGAATAACGTTGACCCCTTTTCAATTAATTTTGATGCGTACTCCGTACTACACTGTTTACCCATACATGAAAGTCAACCTCGTTAAAGGTATAACCACAAAAGTCATTACATCAAAGGAACGAACGCTACATCATTAACCATTTAATTACATATTATGTATCTAATATGTAAGTACAAATACATAAAATTGGCAGTAGACACGGATATGCACAAAATAAAAAAATAAGGATGAAAACTAAACGAGACGAAGAGAGAAGACAAATAACAAAGGTGGAGACGACAGGAACAAAGCAAACAGCAAGACATGTAGGAATCAAGTCCTATTTTTTGGGTGGGGCTTAGTAGCTGCAGCGAAAATTACGAAATGAGTCTACTTCAGACAAAACATTGCGTGAAAATTATGTCTACCTTTTATTCTCACAAAAGGATTGTTGTACTAATTCTTAAACTACATATTATCCTATTTTTTCATTGACACTTTTTTTTGACAAAGTGTGGTCGCTCGCGAATTGTCGAACGCGATGGTAGTGGCTTAAAGATACATAGTAGGAATGTAATTCAGCATGTACCAAAATTACTAAACAATATTATGGTGCTACAGGAAAATGAGCTACTTTCTACTTAAATAGAGTAACATAAGGGTAGCTTGCAGGTGTATAGTAAATGTGCACTTCTCTTCGAAAAGTTTTCTGTTGAATGATTTCATAAATTAAAAGTGCAATTTTCTATTAACTACTCGACACAAGTCTCAACAAACATACTCGTGTATAGTCAAGTTCAGGTGAAATTGGTGGCGAGAGGCTTAACATTACTTTTCCGGTTTAATTCTTACATCATCGCATCGAAAATCTACCAAGGGAAAATTCCAAAATGTACAGTATGAGGGTGGTAAAAAAAAACTACGCGTGCACGACTGCTCAGAAACAGAATCACCTATCGTGCGAAAAAAACCCGACTTTTCAGAGGTAATAATTTGCAATAAGGGCTTATCAGTGGTAGTAAAAAGTGAGGTGAGGATCAAAATCCGGACTATATGTACAAGCTTACGAACTCGAGATGTTTTTTTGGGTCTGCCATGTATCATTTTGTCTGGGATGATGACATACAGAAACCAATCGTCTACATCTACGGAAATTGGGGATATAATCGTTTATTTTGTGTGTACAAAATTTGGTTGCGTTATATAACCCGTGTTGAGCATCCTTGTTATAGTTTACATGCGGATTGAGTTTGGTTCAAAAACTAGGGTTTACACGTCAGAGTGGAGAGTGAGCCGTGAAAAAAATAAGGCATGGGTAAACCTACAAAAGATATTAGTGGCAGTATTGCTTTCATTTGCAATGAGTATTAACAGGGTTAACTAGTAAAATCGGCTTCTGATAGGGTGATATTCTAACTTCTGTAAAAAATATATGTGGACAAATCTACCGCAACTTACAGGGAAAATATTTACTCAAGTAATAAAATTATTTAAATTACTTGGTCAACGTTTTTCACAGGTCTTTCAACAAAAATAATTTTATCTTTTTTTAAAAAAGTTCATGTTGCAAAAAATGTAAATATTTTGATAATCACTCGCAATATTTTCTGACTGATTGAGACAAAATAATTTATTGTTAAAAAATCGTTTGCGTTTTTTTTGTAGGTGAAATGTAGTAGTTTGTTTGTTGTTGGATACAGACCTCTTGATCCTCCTAAGTCGTGCATACCATGCCAAAACTGCTCGGAGATTTGTCCATTGCTGCTCACCCACACTTTTTGATCTAGATCTGCTGAACTCTGAAACTCTGAAAAAGATTCAATAGAAACAAAAAAAATCTATTGTTTCCGATCCTTCTGCCTCTCCCTCATTGTCATCGAGTGTAAAAAATAATTTTATTAGACAAAGTACAAAAATATAAAACGATGTAAAAAACGTTGCAGGTTAAAAGTTTGGTTGTTCGGCCGTAACAAATTATTCTTTTTAGGATTTCAAAAAAAATGATAGATAATGTAATCAATGTAGTTGCAGCTAGTTGCTACGGTAAAAATATATACTGTTTTTTCTTCGTGTCAGTTGGTGAAAGCGAATGTACTTACATTACGAACTCAATGATATTCGTTTCCCATAATATAATGAACTGTGCAAAAACACGCAAGTTAGCAGATTATCGCATAACTGGAATTTATAGATTAGAAAGCCATTTTACTCGTTGTTGCATTTCAATGATTTTTTTTGGCTGCTGATGCACTGCAAAAAAATTGTCTATTAATGCACTACGCGTATAATATTAAGACTACGTCATACGAGTTCCCAATTACTACATCGTCCAGTTAGTTTACTCGGCTGTGCACTGAAATCTCTCGAGGCAGAGTCGCTAGGGATTTTGTGAGTGGGAAGGACTGGTGCAGAACTTTATATTATATTGTAACTAGGCTTCTCTTACATTAAATAATTTTTTATGTATAAGTAAATGTATCTCGTTAGTTAACTCATATTAATTTATGTAAATAAATAATTTAATTATCTGTATTACTAGAACAAGAATTTTCAGAATAATATTCGTAGAGCTTCCAAGTAGAAAAAGCACTTAAATATTTGAAAATTGTAATTATACTTATATCTTGGAACCAGAGCAAACTCATGATGCGCCAGTAATATTGGACCAAATGTGGAAATATATTATGTAAAAACGTTTTCTCGCAAAAAAATCTTTTTGAAATGAAAAGTGAAAAAGAGACTAAATGTGTGACTGTAGTCGTCTCCGTTCCCTCCCAAAAAAAATAAATCTTTCAACGGAGACATTTGAAGCCTATGAAATCTGTCAGAGTGTGTTGAAGATAAGACGAAAGGAAACTGCTTACGTCTAGGAGCATGTAGATGTTTTCAACTCCCTGATTTCCACAACAATCGTTGACTCTCCTGTCATAGACGATCCCTTGAAATGCACCAAATTGCAGAGATTTCCCGCATTGTTCATCCACGCAGAAGTGCATTAATAACCGAATTATTCCACTTCATCGTGCCAACTAATGTACATTTTTTTTCGGCAAAAAAATGCAAAACTTGTTCAGAAATGAGACACACGCGAAAAGTCCCTCTCCTTCCAGTCCCGGGAACAAGGCACACAAAGAAAGTTCTATGAATAATCTATGATGCTTGATATATTGAAACACTTTTCACCAAAAAAAATAATCCTTAATTAGGGGACCCCCTTCCGAACCCCCTTTTCGCACACAAAGTGAAGCGTATTTCTTTCCCACTTTCTTCTCTCGAAACTTGAGAGGAACTTGTTAGGCAGCATTTTAGAGAATCAAGTGCTGTACAAATACTGTGCAAAATGGGACCATAAAAATCTTCAGGCTTTTTTAAAATAACAGACCTGTACATAAAGTACTTGGCTAACACTGGAAAATATATATTCCAACGCTGCATACAAGAATAAACACGAAAAATGGAGGTCTAATTGATACTTTTGTGTTGCCTTATAATCAAATTGAAGTGATCTGGGTGTTTCGCAATCCAAACTTTTCATAATAATTCTGCTCTTTGACGAGGCCAAAAAAAGCCAACACTCTTATGCTCTTTCACTGATTGAGACTGACAACGGTGGAGGAATGATTCCGCTCCTGATGAATCCATCTCGTTCCACACTCTCCTACTTTTACGCTAGTTATCTATCATCACCACAAACTAGCTGATCCACTCAACTCCGAACGAAACAAAAATCGCTCGACTGCTTTTTTTTCTGCTTTTTTTTGTCCATATATGGTTTGCCCATATAATCTACCCTGGTACGAAAAAAAACTATTGTTCAGAGCAGGCATCACCAGGAAAATATGTATCCTGGTGATGGTCACAGCGACGAACCGCACAACCACACGCTCCAACCAACAACAGCCAACAAGACGGGGAACTATGTCGATATATCAATTACAAAAAAAACCTATACACATCATTATGATTCTCCTTTTTTCCCCTGGCTTCTTTCCGTCCTCTTTTTTCCTCCGCTGAATTCTTCTCCAGTATTTCCTCCTTTTTTTATGGTTCACCGGGAGTGTTATGAATCTAAACGATCTCTCACAATTGGTTTTTTTTCCTTCCAGGCGCACAGTTCTGATAGAAAAAGTGGTGGCTGCGGTGATTCGCTTTACGGAACTTTTTTTTGTGTCCATATGCTAAGCATGTGCACAATATGCAAAAGAGTGAGTGTTGAGAAACAAGGTACGTAAATGCAGTCTCCGGGAGAAGTACGTGTGAGGAGGGTGGTGACTGGTGACTTGACTGCAACAATATATTTTTATTTCACCATTTTATCAAGTGAGTAACCAAATAATAAGATATATACTTTTTATCTTCTGTTTTTATCCAATTTGTGAAGTGAGCCTCTGCTCTGCCGCGAGAAAGGTATGGGTGAATCTCGTTTGAAACACGGGAATGGTATTTTGTATGTTGCAAAAATGAAGGACATTCTCATATTGGCGAAATCAAGACGCGACTCGCAACCTTTTATAGGAAGAATATGAACTAGATTTTGTTTCTACCTCGACAACGTTTCCTTTTAACAGGACACACTCTCACAGAGTTGCGAGGAGGAGCTTCCATCAAAAAAATACTGTGGAGCATTCATGTATGTTATAATAAGTATTCAATATTATGTTTCTAGATGGAATCGAGAATGAGAGTTTGGAAGAGATTGGATATCACTTTGGAGCAGAAAAGAAAATGAAGAATGCAGAGAGTTATGGAAATTGTTTGAGGAACTCTCCCAACCCAGAAAATAACTGACTTTTCTCCGCTGCTCAGTTCAGTCACACAGACTTTATAATGCAAGCCTTAAAACCTTCCATCCTCAGCTCTCACACATGCTTCTTGTGTGTGTGTGTGTCACTTCTCCTCAACCAGAAAAGGATTGTGTATGCAAACACGAAGGAAAAAAGTGGTGGCGAAATGCTCAACTTAAATAGGAATGAAAAGCAGAAAATTTTCTTTTCTGCTTAGACGAGAAAAAAAACGGAGGGAGGAATCGCATATGCAATTCTTATTATGTAATATTGTTCTTCCCCTGAACTCTTCTCTGCCTGGATACCAAAAACGCTTCTCGACCAGAAAAAAAGGGAAAAAAGTATGCGAAGTCTAGTCAGAAAAAGGAGCTCTTACATGTGCATATAAAAATATACATATACATATGCGTTGCCCTAATCCGAAAAGCCCAAGTCAACAGATAGACTTACTACCTTTTTCTAGCAAAATTTCTCTTTAGAGTCGTCCTAATAATAGTCATCATATAAATGGGCTAACTGTGTATAATGTGTCAGAGAAGCACGGATGATAGGAGACTACAGGGCAACGACCAACATTAACCAACCATCAACATCATCGCACAGCTATCACTGTGGCATGGTTTTTTTTCTTTCTCTGTTCCCTGCGAACCACACCGACGTCGTCACCACCACGGTGGATTTTCTTATGGGGACTCGCTTGCAGACAGACACCAGCACACATGCACCGCTCCACATTTTCTTTTCTTGCACAATCCGAAACAACAAGGGGCGATAAAGAAAAACGTAGATCCCATGGGGCAACGCTTCAGTGTGGGTGTGTGGGAGAGTGAGAAAAATAAGAATTATGGATGTCTTCAGATATATGAATTTTTCTCTGTGAAGATTATTACTATTCCGGGTATTTTTTTAAGAAGAACTAGACTGGTTCGGGGAAAAAGTGCAACTTTTTTCTCAAAGCAAGTCCCGCAAGAAAGGAACTTGTTTTTATCCGCGCTCAACTATCTATAACTACAAGTCGGATGCATGGAGCCATGTCGCAGTAATATTCTTTACGGTTCTTTTGGAACCCTGAGTAGAAAGAAGTGGATGGTGAAATAGCGAAGGAGAGGAATAGCACGAAAGATAAGACAATTTTTTTTGTCCTCTTCGCGGTGTGCATGGCGCGAGGAGCGCTGCTTTCTTCCCCCACAAATACCTGCACATTGAAATATAGTGCCATGGTATATATTTTTGTGTGCATGTTGTGGAAGTGCTTATCCCGGATAAAAGTTAAGAATAACATTATCCCTGTGCCGCAAACGTTACTTCCACATGCATGAGTTCTCGAGTGTTTTTGGAGGGAGTCCACCCCAATTTACGTGAAATGTATATCATATCCGGGCGGAGGGAAATGTGCTTCGTTCTTTTCTCCAAATGGCTCAGAATGACTCGAACAAACAAAACGGACACAGAGAAACACGAGCGTTTTATTCGCACTAGGCACCGCGAGACTCGCAATCATTTGAAAATTCTTCATAGGCTCCTCTGAATACATATGAATGAATAGCAAACAGAGTAATGGCTACGGACGCGGCCAAACTTTGAAGTGTTAAATGTGGCCATCATCGGAAATATCCAGCCAGGTCCATCCAACGCAGCGTTGTTAGATGTTACCACAACCAAACCATCCCTTCCAGCACATTCTCCACCGGCCAAGTTTTTTTTTCTCCACATATTTACTCTCACCATGAGCGATAAGCATGCAACATTCCACACAGGCGGAGTCATGATAAGGAGCGGATTCCCCAAAAGCAACATAAATAAAAAAGTATAATATTATGTAATGCGGATAGTTTGTTGAGCCAGCTTACAACCATAAGACTAAAAAATATATAGACCTACGCATATATGTGTTCGCAAGTTTGGCATGCTGGAAGTCCGCACACAATGATGCCGAATAAAAACAGGATGTTCACGATGAAAACGAAGCATGTCATTCTTCCCATTCTTTTCCCTTGTTGTTGTTTGTGTGATAGGAATTTTTTCAGATTCCTTTGATCCGCTTTCCCTCCGCCTGTTCCTTCATCTACATGGACCATATAGCGCCATTACGATTGACTATAGAGGATCACATCAGTGAGTTATCTGGTTCTTGTTAAGGCTATAAAAATATGTGTGTCGGGCCATACATAAATAATAATATTATAGTTCATGTCTTTCCACCTTTCTTCTTTACTTCTCTTTCTTCTCCGCTTTCGCCATTTTCTCGTCCATGACACTTTTTTCATGCATGACTGACTGAGTGCGAAAATTTCTTTTGAGCAGAGGAAGTATCTCTTTTTTTCGATCCTCCTCTGACTTCAAACAAGGGAAGGCTACTGTGCATGTACTATGGCCTCGGCCAAGTGGTATGGGGGTGGGTGGGTGGTAGCGGTGGTAGGCTGAGGTTTTTCACAACGTAAATTGAAATCTGATACCCAAATTATATTCAAGCGGGAATTGTCTTTCAGCACAAGTTTTGGAAGCTGGTCGAGTGTGGCTCCTGTGGAACTCCTCTTTGTTACACAAGTTGCATGCTTCATGAGCTGTGTACACTTGTGATCTGGTTTTGCAACACTGAAGTGGATTACATGGGTGTAAAGGTTTCCTAAAAAGTGACTTTTTTGACGAAATTCGAACATGGCCACATAATGAACCATAAAGTAGGGTCAGATTAAACACTAGGTAAAATCTGTACAATTACTGGTGACGAATTACAGTTTGAGTTTAAAGTTAGGTCAAATGTAGGAAAAAAAATCAGGGAATCGGGTTTCCACCTACATTCATCCCATTACCATAATGCTTTCTTTTCTATTTCCAGTTTCTTAAATAATATATGCGGATATATAAAGTATGAGTGAAAATTGGCATTGTGGCGCTTCCAAAATGCAAAATACTATTTGTCTCACTTTCCAAGGCAATTCTCTTGAATGCGTGCTGTGAGCAACAGCAATTTCAGTTTTATTCATGAGGAAATTACGATAGAAAACTTGGCATTAATTTTCCTCCAAGTCTTAATGCAAAAGTGATGTCTTGCGACTCGAATAAAAAAAAATCAGGGTGTTTTATTCATGAGGAAATTACGATAGAAAACTTGGCATTAATTTTCCTCCAAGTCTTAATGCAAAAGTGATGTCTTGCGACTCGAATATTTTTTATGGAAAAGCATAACAAAAAAAATTTTTATGGACAGTTCACTTCATTTATTTCCTGTTGTTGTCAGCAGTGTCAAGTGTTTCTTTAGTAAGAAGACAACTGTTTCCTTTCGTTTCTGTCATGCATTCCTATTGGTTGTCAACTCACCCTTTTCTTGAATTCATTTTGCTGAGAGCTTATGCCCCACAACAGCAGAGAAGCATGATAAGTAGTGCACCCCAATTTCAATCCTGTTATTCCACCTACATATTCCATTTAAATGAGTGGCTTCCATGACAATGAGGATATCGACTGGGTCCTGTTAATTGACTCGGTGCTACTTGGCTCATTTAAAAAAAAGGAGAAAAGCTTTTCCAAACAAAAAATTTGGCTAATTACCAACTCGTCATGGAACATGAAGGAGACATTGTGACAGTTGGCGATTTTCTGTGCAAATGCCCAGAGCATGACTGCCTGTTTCCCGACATTCCCTTCACAGGATAATTATTAACGCACGAATGGAAGCATGAAGTTTTTTTCTGGGGGGTTCTATAATAATGTAATAATGGCGGTAATATGTTTGTCGGAGTGACTTCACGGGAAAAAGAGGACACCATACTCGGTTAAGCATGGAGGTAATGCATATGTATATGGATGTGGCCAACTCCGATCAATTCAACCATACTGCGACACCAAAAAGTCTATTTCCGAAACGATCCCACGAAAAGGATTTTTCCATTACAGCGGGACGTCATATACTACAAGTATCACTGGACATATTATGAATTATATGGTGGCGGGAGAAAAATGTATCTAGGCCGGCTTAATTTCTACACTCCAATCCAAAAAAAACTTCACGCATCATTAGTTATTCAAAGATGAAGATATGCCGAAAAAGAGGCATGGAAGTTACTTGGAAATTCCAAAGTTGGAATAATTGAGGTATATTATGCTTCCACACATGAGTAATATATTAAGGTTGATAAGACCAGGGTCGCAATCTCGTCCATTCTTATATCTACATGGTAGCCCCTCCAATCTTCGAGCACATGGTCATTTCCATTTCATACAATATTTATGTATTGAGCTTCGGTTAATATTGGGGCATTGTATAAAGTAGGCTTATCAGTATATCGGCTCACCACTCACTGGCTAGCGTAATAATTTCGAAAACGAGAAATTATGGAGAATATTATGTGCGTACGTTCGTCATGCATCTGATATCAACTGTTTTAATTGCATACATTTAAGTGATTGAAAGAAATTCTCGTAGAAATTTTGCAGGCGAATTTGGAAACCTTAGTGGAAACCTATCTAGTGCGGTGTTGCCAGGTTTGTTATACTTTCCTTGAGAACGGATTTAATTTTAGTGCATGGCATTTCCAGATAGTCTGCTCCACTTTATCCTGTGCATATCTGACCTTTGCATACCTTTTCTCTATACACCTGAGCTCAGTATAAAGATCTTCGAAAATCTGTAGTCCCATTAACAAAAAACGAGACGTAAAAAATCTCCATGATTAATTACTTCCTACTGCATACCAAGATCCTTCCAGGAGTATAATTTTTTATTTAAATTTTGTTCGTCTGGAGGCTCATTTATTTCCTGGTTTTGTGAGTCACCTGTCATCAGTCTTATCACATTGTCGAAATAAAATATCTGCGGAGATTACCTAAGGTTGCGAACTGACTTACAAACACACATCATCATACCATATCTCTTCAAAAGGATGGTCGACTCGACTCTCTAATGAACTGCCAGACCGTTTATCCTTCCTTCGTCGTTCGTTTAAAAAAGCACTTATCAGAATATACCTATTAAATACGTCCTACAAACAAACTGCTGCGCAGGAAACAATTTTTGTTGAGTAAAATTGATGGCACAGGATTGGATTACACAGGAGTAACTCCTCTATGACGAAAATGAACTCACTCTTGCATTTAAACTGCAATTATAACGTCCACGAAACACGATTCCGTCGCCCTCCATTCCTTCATTTTTCCCCAGCTGCGGCAAAAAAACCATACAATGAAATATTGCAGTGTCTACGGCAAAAAGGACTCTCATAAGTTATTGATACGGAGCGGTTCATTACACCCTGATAATTACATAAGGTTGGTTGGACAGACTAAATACATTTTTGGCGATGGAAAATCCAGACAACTTGGCGAACAAAGCTGGCACATGAAAGTGTTTCTGGAGGACGCTTAACCAGTTGATGAGCACCATATTACCTGGTTAGTAGTATCAACCACACCTTATATTTCTCTCCTGTTTCCTTGAATGTGTCTTTTTTGGTGGAATTTTATGAGCCTGTCCGGGAACTCAACAGAATGAAAAAAGGGAAACCGTGGTGTGGCTGATTCCTGGTAGAACGAGGTTTTGTTGAGTGCTGCTTGCTTCCCGGGGTCGTTTGACATTTCTCAGAGTTACGTATATGCGATGCGAGAGGCAAAGGTTGTTGTAAAAGTGACGTGCTCCTCAAAAGAGCAGCGCAACCTACTCAACACATTCACAAGGGGAAATTATGACATTGACTGCTTCTTCTTTGTTGTCCTAAATTTTCTCTCTCGAGTTTGCACAAAATGCTTGCACGCTTTATCATATTATCATGCTTGCGTTGTAACGCCTAATTTGCTTCCGCGGGAAGTCAATTAAATCTGATAATAATGTAGTGTTCTTCTGCTCTTTTCATCAATGGCGGACTAGTCGAGGTTTCTTTTGGAGGGCGGGCAATTTGTCCTTCTTCCGAGGAACATGGAGAATCATGTTTTACACGCTATTTTCTTTCTTCGTTCCTTCCTAATACAATGTAAATAGAAGTATGGGAAGACCATAAAACCTTGTGTGTGCTGCATGAGCCACATTTAAAAAAACAAATCTATAGTAATATTGAAGAAGTGAAAAGTGGAAAATAGTATTTTCGTCTCTGAGGTATATTAATTCTGTAGGAACTTTGCCAAGAGGGAAAGTTTTTTTTCTATTATTTACAAAACGAGTTTTTGCACTACGCTCCACTTAAATATTATGATTGTACAATGATATGTTTCGAGGTCCTCGAAAAGCATAACAAAAAGGCTTTGAAAGTTGGTGACAACCTACAAACATGATGTGGGAAAGCAAGTGCAAAAAATGAGATGAAATTTTTTTTTCGTTCTGAGTGAACATTTTTGAAGTGGCACGTCCTCCCTTTTTTGTTTTTCTGCCAACAACAAACTAACAGATACCTACAAGAACCGAAAATTATTGATATTATTATTATTGTGATATTTTTATTGTTGGCGAAGGCGGAAATTTTAATACTGACTAGAAAAGAAGATTATTTTGAAAGAGTTTTTCAACCACTGCCAGAGTTCGTCTTGTTCACAAGAAATGAAAATCTTCTCCCACTCATTCCCCTTCCACAAGAGTAGCTCGAGAAACCATAATTTATTCCTAGTTTTTTTTTGCTGTTGTTGTTGTTTGTGGTGAACTCCTTCAACTCTTATTTACTTTTGTTGGAATGCAATACAGAAGGAAAGCTTCCATGTGCTTCGTGCTCTCTCTCCCATTTAAGCTTTTCCTGAAACACGAAACAAGAGGCGCAGCAGTCATCATAAAATGAAGTGAGTTGATGGCAACAAAATGATTGCTCAAGATTTGTTTCCAGTTTTTTGTTTGGACTCTCTCAAAAAAAAGAGAAATTGAATAGACAAAGTACATTTGCATGCATACATTTCTTATCTTTTGTACTAGTACATACTCACTTCACTGTCCTTCCCAAATACTATGTAATATTACTTAAATGTTGTGTGGGCAATGCAATGTAAAGGAATCACCCAGTGTGGGAACTTTTAAAATGTGTACACCCGAGTGCTCTTCATGCTTCCGATTTTAGAAATTATTTTCCTCTTCTACAATGTTCATGGTCAAAACGTACATAGACTAGATGCGGGGATAGCAACCCAGTATTTTTTTGTTCTTTTAGTAGAATGAAGCAGCTATGAGAAGAGAAAAATAGGAAGGCAAGGAGTATTTTTAAAAAAAACCATGCTGAAACATGATCCTGTTTTACTTGACTTCCTTTTTTTTGTGGTAAGCCACTTTCTCGTGATGAGCAGCACACAAAATGAAACCGAAAGACAAAGGGATATGGTCGTTTAATCAACCAATGTGTGTGCAAACTAGTGGTGCAGAGAAATGTGAGGAAAAGTGCTTTTCCATGATTATACATGCATATATCCTATGCATATATGAATTTTAAAAGCACTGTTTTATATGCATATTTATGGCGAACATTACTTTAAGATACCCATAAGTATACTAGACATGGTTCCCTTAATCACATCAGAACAACACGAAATAAAATATAATGAACGGAGTTTTTTTTCTAGATTCTATTTCAAACGAAATACTTGAACCATTTCCGCAAAATCCTCAACCATGTTCAGGATTAAATTTCTTCGAAACCATTACATTGTACAACATGCATAATATACATTGGAACAAATTCCGAAAGCTCATTCAATATTAATTGTACATATCCTCTGCACCAACATCCAATTTTTCAATTTGAGGGAAACACATGAATAACCGTTACGGCACAAAGCATAGAGTGATATGATCGTTTTAATCACAATAAAAGACTATTCCAAAAAATAATACATGATATTTTGTTGTGCCATCAGTGTCGTTGAGAAGACAACTGTCTGTTTGACTTTTTTGGAAAAGTGTTTTGCACTTATTATTCAGTCAGAGACGAAACAATATTCTAAAGCAAAGTGAAAGTTGTCCCGACTTTCCTTATGCGCATAACAAAACAAGGACTGTGGCCTTGCAACGTGAAAATGTTTTGTCTACCCCGCCACCAAATAGTTTTATTTATTCCGGTAAACTTTTATTTTCATTAAGTGCTATTGAGCGCTTCTGGTGCTGCTTTACACTGACAAAAGCAGATAACGTGTTACCATCAAAAAGAGAGACAAGAGCTTCCTCACAAACAAAGGCAAAGGCTTTAGCTAGATTGTATGATGAAGTGGAACCTGATTAATGTTTAGTCCTATCCTTTCCGATCTACCCTGCTGAAATAATTAGTTGAGTCACACATGAGCTCCACTCCCATCACCGCCGGAGAGAAAGTGCACCAGGAAGAGAAGTTTTTTTTAGTGCTGCTGATATTTCCGGAGAGCGCGCGTGAAAATGCAAAGTGGAGTGAGGGGAAACAATCATGTGCTTGACTGCTTCATTCCCTGACACTTTTCACATGCTCCGGTGACCAAGGAAAAAAAACGTTAGAAGAGTCTACCTTCACACAGAATCCAGAGTCTGGTTGTATGTGTTTGAGTCTGTGGAAAGCGGCACAAGTTTAGCTATGAACTTTCCTCGCACAACCTTATCACAAGTTTGGCGAGCTCATGCGTAATTTACATTTTATGTCAGCTTCCATATTAGAATCGGAAGTTATTGTGGAATTACGTGGGTACTTTTCCTCCACTTGATACTCAACTCAGAAGCGAGTTCCATTATGTGTCAGGCTAAAAAAAAGCAACCACCCAATCAACACAGTCTGGGACCTGTGACCTAGTTTGGTTCACTAGAGAGAACTCAACCTAGAGAATATTTCCAATTTTGGGGAAACCCACTACAGTCAAAACGTTGTGTCACTTCACTTTCTAATGATATTCAATCTCTTTTTTTGAAGTATATTTTGCCCGTTTAATTTTCTTTCTAGGGAGCAGCTGCTGCTCTGTTGCTAGCAAGTTATTTGCATTTTATTGTCGTTGTTAGTCTACCCACTACTTCCGTTTTGAAAACTGGTGCAGCTAATTAACTTTCAAATAAAATCGATAATGTGCAGTGGAAGAAGCAGCTGAA
>JAHZNF010004255.1:0-12236 GCA_027744215.1 Troglopedetes dispersus | reverse complement strand
TTCCTTTTTAATTTGTAAATGTTCGTAAGCAAAGATTAAGGTTTAACCGTAATCTTAATTGCTTGCTTAAAGAAGGACATTTCCTCGTAAGGCAGTGTAGAAATATATAATTACTGTAGACTATAGTTATCTTCATCAATAATTTTGAATTTTACAATTTTTAAGATTAGTGACTGCTGTCATGAAATACCCCGTTTAAAAATAAGATCTTTTCAAAATATATATTGATTTACGATTTTTTCAGATTTAGAAACCATTTGAATTTGAATAATATGCTTTTCTTGTCATCCTTGTTTCTTTGTATATTCTTGGATTGATATAATTCTGGGAAATGTGGAAGGCGCGGCTTCCTTTACCGATTTAGCAATGATGTTCAAGATCCCTAGCCAATATCTGCAATCCCACCTCCCCGCTCTTCCAAAATTCCTCAGAGATTTTGGAATGCCACTCTAACCACTCCTGCCAAAATGATAAGATTCGTTAAGCCTCCTTTTGTTCCTGTCCAAAAGGAGCCACTTGAACACTTCTAATATGGCACGAACAAGTCCTTAAACCATTTTGCCCTTTCTGGAAGAAGAAAGCATGTCTTGAGTCCATAAAAATGAAATCCAGAAGAAACCAACAGTAATGGAAAGTACTCTGAAGAGGAAATTTTCCAAGAATGCAGAAAGGCACGATAGATAAAGAGCACAAATTGGGCAGAATCTATTAAACACAAGTTATAATATCCTTGAACCTTTATCTCTAGCGGATATTTAAGTTGAGATCCTTCCTGTATGCCTGAACATTTTTTCCATTGAAAAGGCTTTCATCTAAAAATAGGAATTTAGGCTTTTTAAAAGCATTATCACATGTGGTATAGTCGCGTAATGCATATGTATTATAGATCAACTCAATATAAGTGCCTTCTCGAAATGGCCTGTTCTGTGAAGAGTATAGGTATGCGGGTGAGATTTTTACTTGGAAAACTCCAATGCTTCTCACAAAGTAAGCAAGGTGTTTCTCGCGACGACACAATGATACAGTTTATCATTGTAGTCGAAAACGCTACTTATAGTATTCTGCAATGATTCCTGGAGCGGAGCTAACTTGGCACATCACTGTGGCGGTCGTTAAAATGAGCGAGAATGGAAAGATAGTGTCTCCGCCTCTTCCATTCTTCCGGTAAGGCATTCACACAATGGTCTCGCTTTTTCGTATGGTATATATGATTTCCAGGTACACACGACATTCGCGACCCTTGTTGTTGACGCTTTAAATGTCAAAGAAAATAATGGTTGTTCTCCTTTCGTTTTGTTTACAGTTGACAGCTTGAGAAATGTGAAAAGTTGGGGAGCAACATCTCTTTAGAGTTCAGCCATTATGTGATGATACAAGAAAAGTACAATGATTTCATTTCCATTTAGACATTCGTGTATCAGTTCCATTTTGTTCAGACTATTTGAATTATTGTCATTTATTTAACAAATCACAATATACTGTAAATGACCAAAAAAATTTGTCCTCTGACCCCCGCCTATATTTATGCAGACGCCTAGTATCTTTCAAAATCCGATTATCTTTTACATAGTCATTACGGTACATTTACGCTGATCTCATCCAGCCCAATACGATTTTTTAACATGTTATTTGGTCTCTTCGAACAGAAACTTCGCACATTGATATATACATCTCAAAAAAGCATAGTAAAATGTAGTTTGCTTTTGTTCCGTTGCGTTAACACCATTGCTTCAAGCTCAGGAAAGGATTTACGGAGGTGTGTGCATTAGTGGGCAACACCCTTCGGAGAAAAGCCAGTTTTTTTTTGTTTTTGGTGACACGACTGACAGCAATATTAGTCTCAGTTGCTGCATAATGCAATAAATTCTAATTCAGGAAATGTACAGTGTAATGTAATAAAACCACAAAAATGTGAGGATCGTGGTTGGGCTGAAATTCTTTGCCATTCGTACACGAGTCCATCACAGACTAGCGCATCGCATGAACTGGTTGAACCTTTTTTAAGGCTTGAGCTGACATATTTGAACACGCGCCTGTATTGTCGAATGTGAAAGTTTAATTCAAAGTACAAAACGCAGTTCAACAAGAGCAGACATTGAGACAGGAGAGGCTTTTTTGCATGTTACATGATCCATAATCGGCTTTTGTCGCTGGGTTTCTTTCTTTCTTGTGAATCTGAAAAAGGATTTCACTTTCACCGTCACGTAAGTGCCATACTACATGACTTATTTTCGGAACGGGAATGCATGCTTCCATAAAAATAGTATTTTGTTGCTCCAATAATTGACATGCACCATCCTACTTACTTGTATGGAGCAATCCCATTTTGATCAACTGTACAATAAAATCTCACCAGAAAGACAAAAAATCATTTTATTATGATGTATGCGCAGGACCACATCCCGGCACGTATTAAATTTGCAATAACTCATGTGCTTCAATATTGCACCGGTTGGAAATCTAAAAATGGAGGAGTCTGCAGGGAAGGAATACAAGGTGGATTATTATGCAGAGTGATATCAATAAATAAATGCAAGCATGCTTCTGTGCGGCATCGGCTCCTACAGCTTTCTCTTGGCTTCATATTTTAAGGAGTCTGAAAAAGTACATGTTCTATTTTGCCGAAATAGAACTTTTCATGTACTGCGGAAATCAGGACGAGAGAAACCATAGCCGTGGTGCATTTTTGCCAAGAAATCGTGAATGGGCACTATGGTGTAGAATTTCAGTAAATGGACAGCGTCAAGCAAATCAACAAAGACAACACATTTCCGGTGTTGCTTTGTATGTTTTTCTTTTTGCCGACTTATTCAAAACGCGGATGGTGTGCTCTTTCTTTCCCGGATACGAGCGCATACAAGCACCACAGGCCACAACCTCGCCAGAAACTGACTGGACTTCCGGATTACATTTTTAAAGGATATGTGATAGTTCGTATATACTTCAGCAAATAGGGCAGATAAAGGCTTTCAAGAGATTTCCTATATTTTTAAGTTTTAATGGCAATAGTCAGAGCCAGTAAACCGAGAAATGTTGTTGATAGAGGAAGAACGCGTAGTCAACTACATCCTTGCTTCTACACATATCTTTCTTAAGCTCCTCCGTTCGTAGATAATGTAATCAAAGTAAACAAAGTAATGTAAGGTGAACTGCCTATATTGTTCAAAATCCAAGCTAGTGACGTCAATTCCTTTATTACTCCCAATTGCAATTAGAAACCATTCAATTCAACAACAAATTATACTCGAAATGGTATTTTTATTCATTGCCAGTGCATTTCACCAACAGATTTGTTTTGAATTAGTGGGTCACATTTGAGGAGCACGTATTCATCTGTGTTTACGACCAGCGAGTTGCTAATTTCCTGCTTCCCTTCATTATATTAATGTGAGGATACGAAAACTTTACACAGTCCATTTAAAGCACAAATTACACGCTAATAAGTTCGCAACACACAAATGCGTATTTTTCCCAGTAGTCTCCAAGCTTCTAATGCTTCTCATTGCTTTTTTGTTAGACGCGCAGGCTGGGTCAATCCTATTCCTTTCCATAAATATTGTCTGTTGAGAGTCTGCCCCCATAATCACCACCATCACACAAGTGAATATTACACGCCTTTTTTGGGAGAGAGAGGAAATAATCCGTAGAAATGAGAATATGGGCCACCAAATATAAATTTATCTGCAAAATGTGTGTATAAGTATTAAAAGGCCTGGAGTATATAGCCCCCGTTGGAATTCTATAATATGGTCAAATATCATTCTCCACATTCACCATGAGTTTCTTTCAGAATCTTTATCATAGAAGAAAGAAGAGATAGAGATTTCGAGGAAGCGAGCCATCATATCATTCGAATTCCGCATCTTGTAACGTAGTAAAAACGGGATTAATTTTGAGCCAACTGGGCGTGAAATAAGTTTTGTCCTTTTTACAATAAAGTCGTTTGTTTATAGTAGGTTCCTTCCTGGGAATTCACACAAAATCCATTTCGCTTCCTCAGACTCTGTACTTTATCAGTTTCGAAGAATGTAGGATGCTCTCTCTATCTGTAATGACGAAGTGAGTTCGGGGTTTTTTGTAACATTACATCCGAAACGTAATTTTTCTCTGTAGGAGGAACTGGGAGTGCTAGACAGTTTAATGAGACTCTGACACATGTGTGACGTTGTTGATTGTGCAAGAATTTTAGCTGAGTTTGACTTTACGAAATGAAATGGAAAAGCAGATATTGCTTTCCGCTAAAATAAACTTTGTTTCAGCATCAATTGAAAATATTTGGGCCACAGTTAATACCTCTGTTTTACCACGCATGTTTTACTAGCGAAGACTCCTCATTGTACTAAGAACACAGTACAATTGTACTACTTAAGTAGTATGTACTAAGTTGCTTGATAAAACCACCTGAGGACATAATGTAAGAGTAGAATACTTGAAATCCGTTATATGTGATCTCATTATGTTGTTTGAAACAAGGATTTTGATGATTACTGATATTAAAATTGGTAATTAGTAGGTCTTAACACTCTGCAGTCAAATTTTGACTAATAACTTGCAGAAAGGTCTAAAGTGTCATCTTACCTTGCCCTCTCCACTATTTGATTACAGCACATAAATAAGTTTTGCATTTACAAACAAAGTTTTCTTCGTTTTTAATTTGGCTTTTAATGGCTTTGTGTGTATGTGTGTGGACTAAGCTTTTGGTGGGTCATCTCACCTCAACATTGATGTGGCTACAGCTAAAACAGCAGAGTAAATATTATTTATGTGTAATTATAATCTAGTTTCACAATTTCGTACTGAGGTCTACACAAGAGCCATCTCCACAGACTGTGCTCATCGTAAACCCACCCAAATTATAAAAGTCAAGTAAAGTGAGCATGGTCGTCTCACCGGGTGAAACTTCACCAAAGATTTTCAAACAAAACTTCTCGCTCGCACTCCTGTTGCTGCATTTTGCCTGGGCTTGGCCAACCGACAACTCATGTTAACAGAATGCAAAGTGGAAATTAGACTACAAACAAGACGGAACGACTTCAAAAGAAGTAATCAAAGAAAAGCAGAAGAAAAGCCGTCTTTTGTTCATTGACTCTTTGAAGCTTAAGTTTGCCGTCTCACCCAACTACTTAGTTACACAAATAAATATAAACGAAGTTAAAGGAAGTTTGACAAACAAAATGGAGCAATATAGTTTGAAATCTCTGTACACACAGTAAAAAAGAAGTGCTCTCATTCTCACTCAATTAACAAATGAGTATTCTGCTAAATATAATCAAATCATGATCCAGAGAGTTCCGATTACTGTTCTCGTCTCCCTACTAGAAAAAACCGGATTTTGTTTCCCTATGGCCGACTTATTTATGCAAGTATATAATTCAAGTAGCTTTAAATAAAGTGATCTAGACTAGACACAAAAGTTTGCTGAAAGTGAAAATAGTCCTTCCTCACAGAAAAGTAACTTTTAAGCTTCTCTGCTAGCCTCCGACTTCAAAGTTTCCAGAGGTTGGGCTAATGCACAAGAGGTTTCCGGTGAAAAACAAATCCCTACACCACCTCTCCATCGTAATATATGCCAACATGTGTACATAAAAAGTAGCATAATATGCTCTTGCGTCGCTTTCCCTTTGGAAAGTGTTTGGGTTCACCGTGACACATTGTTAAATAACCTTTTATCAAATCAAATGACTTATTACTTATTCATCCAACCACCCGTTCCTTTGATCAAGTTTTGAATTTCAGCAAGTTTCCGCGAAAGCATGAAAAGGTGTTAGTTGAGTTCTTTGGCATTACTACCGACGGCCCGGAATACTCTAGTACTCTCTTTACGTGCTTTTAAACTCTCATCACTTTTAGTAGAAACTCCTACACCCGTGCGGAAAGTACAGTTAAATATGAAATGACGGTTTCTCATTTATCCCCTTACCAGCATTATATCCAGTTCCTAGCAGAGGAGCAATATGAAATCTGGGCCATATGATTAAAGCTCTCTTGCTTCAGACATTCACTATACATTTGTAAATGTACATACGTATCTATAATCAGAAAGGGAATGCTAGTAGCCATGCTGAGGAGCAGTATAGGGCTGATGAGATTTAATAAATATCACCGTGTTTATGTACATACAGGAATCATTTGGCATGTGCATACTTACTTGGCTCATCTCTATTTGAATCAACGAACTTCTCCCTTTCACTTTCCTTCACACAAGTGGAACCTGGCACGAACTTTTGTACAAAAAACCTGGAGAAAATGAGTCCACTACCATGTGTGTCTTCGGCTGCCAAAATACGTTAACGTTTATCTTAGTAGTCCGTCCAACGGGAGATTTTCCGTTGGCTCGAATGTCTTTTGTGGTGGTGGTGGTGGTTGGTGGTGACGATGAGGATGATAATGACAATGATCATCCATTTCTAACTTGTGTACACTTGACTACGTGACATATGCCTGTGTTGTGCTCAGGTATGTATATAGAAGATTATTATATAGAAGGTATGGTATGGTCCCCATACACTCCTCCATTTTCATATATGTCGCGGCGATAAATTATTTCGTTCTCTTTTTGGCACTGATCTAATTAATGTTTGCCTGCCGTCACATAATTTATCGTGACGGGTTTGTAGTAGAAGAGAAGGAGGCATGTGACGTATGTGTCCGTCTGATTGACTTAATTGTCGAGCAGCACTCTGGGGCACGGTTTCCCAGTGTGAAAGGAGTGAAAGCGACATTGTCCTTTGACAAATATAAATTTTAGGCAGGCATGCGTTTGAAGTAAATCTAGTAAAAAGGAAGTGAGATTGATTGAGAACACTGTGAGTACATGTGTGTATGACAGGGTATCACTTACCATTTTATGTAAAGTACCAAATGTCCCCAAAAGTGCCCAATGTCATCATTACCGCTCCAGACTTTGGCAAGAAATTAATTATTTTGAAAGCACTCTTTGCCCCGAGACCTTGTTCGCTCTCACACAAGTCACCTTCACAAAAAAAGTACGCAGAGGGTAGCAACATTTATAATAACGAGACCTACACTTGGTACACCGTTTAGCAGAGTGAATTTTTCATTGCCAAATCAAGCAGAGGCTTTTTTAAAGTTAAGGATGACAGGCAAAGCCTGACATTGTAAATCTCCGTGTAGCTATGCATGTGAACAGGTAGTTGCATCTTTTCAGTTTTTGGTTATAGAAACCCTGGTAGAGGAAATTAATGTCAATGAGCCATTAACCATTCAGCAGTCCATCAAAGTAATGAACCGGAAAATTAAAAAAGGGGGGAAGTAAAATTTGCATAGGTAATCATAAATAGACGCTTCGTTTCTATCCTTTCGGCGAGTCTTTTATGTGTTGCGACTAGACAATACCCAGCAAATTGAGAACGCTTTCATTAAAGGCGTCAGATTGTATGAATATGCAAATGGTATGCATTAGAGTAATGAAACGGTGGAGTTAATAGGCATCAGCACATAAAATGAAGCTCGTCTGTTCGTTGGTGATTATCCCTGTTTATTGCTGAATCCTTTTCGAAAACGAGTGATTCAATGGTGATGGGAACTTCGTGTTGGGAGACGTATCATTTCATTTATTTGTTTCATGCTTCACACGAGTAATTTCTTTTCCATAATTTCTCCGAGAAAAGCAATTTTGTGAGTTGGAGTGACTTGGTATCGACTTGTGTTTTAACTAATCTTATTTGTTTCATGCTTCACACGAGTAATTTCTTTTCCATAATTTCTCCGAGAAAAGCAATTTTGTGAGTTGGAGTGACTTGGTATCGACTTGTGTTTTAACTAACAACAGAATGCTTCACAACACAAACAGTAAACAACATCACTGGGGAAAGTGCCCAGGCAAGTGTATGATCACATGATCAGGTTGATGGCATCATGTCGTCATATTTTTTCATTTTATATGATCTCAAGAGCAGCACAAAACAACAGACACGACATTTACACACGTGCACATAAATTACACGTTACATGACTTGTCTTTTTCCTTTCACAGATGCCTATGCCTGCCTGAAGCATCTGCTTCTCACGAACTTAAGTGAACAAGTGAACTTCTGTCTTTCTCCGGTGTATTTACAGATATTAAAAGCATCATTCCAACTTACTTAATCCGTTCTGCCACATATAGATGTTCGGCAACTTGTGCAAAGGAAAATAATATGGTACAAAATAAAGGGCTCCGAATTTAGGTCATGTCAATGTGCAAGCACTCACGTCTGTGTATTATATTTTACCTCAACTAATTTGAAAAGAAATCTGCACCAGGTGGCAAATTATTCAGTTGCATCCAATCCAAAATTCGGAATTTATTTTTCCTTCAAAAACAAAGACAACATCTAGTCTAGTAAACTGCATAAACAAATCGGGAATCTGAACGCGTTCACTTGAAGAGAGGAAAGAGTTTGGGCAATTCAATTAGGTTTTAGTGATAGAAGAGTCTTTTAAATCTTTTAAATGATTGTAGTATTATTTTCTGTAATCGCAAAGCAAATTGCTTGTAGCGTTTTCGGTATCCTCGTTTTTATTGATTTTAACGATAATACGACTTACATCCAGGCAAAATATATGGAGTTGCAGAAGTAACTGTCAAATTCGCAGTAACGATCCTGAGTGATGACAGAAAGAATGCTAACAATTAGAGTCAGAGACTCTGACTCTATTTTTTTAGATTTCACACTCTAAAAGTGTGAAATCTTTGCCTCTTGGCATTCACATTTATACATGTTGTCTTCATTCAACAAATGTTTCATTTCAACAAATTAGTAAACTGCATAAACAAATCGGGAATCTGAACGCGTTCACTTGAAGAGAGGAAAGAGTTTGGGCAATTCAATTATAGGTTTTAGTGATAGAAGAGTCTTTTAAATCTTTAAATGATTGTTGTATTATTTTCTGTAATCGCAAATCAAATTGCTTGTAGCGTTTTCGGTATCCTTGTTTTTATTGATTTTAGCGATAATACGACTTACATCCAGGCAAAATATATGGAGTTGCAGAAGTAACTGTCAAATTCACAGTAACGATCCTGAGTGATGACAGAAAGAATGCTAACAATTAGAGTCAGAGACTCTGACTCTATTTTTTTTAGATTTCACACTCTAAAAGTGTGAAATCTTTGCCTCTTGGCATTCACATTTATACATGTTGTCTTCATTTAACAAATGTTTCATTTCAACAAATTTTATAAAATTAACTTAGGTACGCTATTTTTTAATGTATAAAAATTGTGATTTTTGTACCAGTTCATCACTAATTTTGATAAAGACTTCTTACTGACATCGAACGATTTTATTGAAATCGTTTTCTTATTCACGTTAAAAATATTTAAATAATATCTTCGCTATTGGCATCGCTAAAAACCTTAAACATTTTTATTAAATCCAGCAATCGACCTACTTCAAATTAAAATCACATATAAGATTAAAAAATTCTTGGCCACATGAAAGCACATGCATGCACGTAAAAAATGACTGCTATCGCAATTCGCAGTTCTTTCTGCGTTTATTCCTGGTGGAACGAGTTGCCTGTATGCTCCATATTGATTTGAAAGGGTGAAGAAGATTTGTTCACTTCACCTACAAAAGTAGCTCATGAACTGCCTACTTCATTTAAAGTGGTTGGGATAACATCCTCATTTACAATCTTCTCAGAAAAACAGAGATATTGCTTTGCGCCTTTGAACTGGATGGAAGACAACAACAATCAATGTATTTAATGCTCCCTGAATGCTCACATATTCATGTGCAAGTACACATTTATGCCTGGATAAACCTTCTTTATCGCGAGTATAAAATATTTTCCGTTTGCTACGTGGACTCATCTAAATTTATCATTGTACATTTGTAGATCACGCACGAGGGAATGTGGAATTTTTAATGGACAATCCTGCCAGATTCGTTGTAAGGATCTAAGTGTTCGTACCACCACAACTATACATTCTCCTTTTTTATGTTTTTTTTGGTAAATACAGATGAAATAAAAGCAAGAAAGATGTGGCTTCTCCTCCCGTTGCATAACATGATCGTTGATGAAACCAAACTAGACTAGACCAGCATCTTCAAGCTTGGAAGCTTTGAAATCACTGTTGGCTGGAAAAGAGGAAGGAAACATGATGCGGTGTAGTTTGGCCACCGGGCTAACGTGCAGCAGTAAAAAAAACTGGCGATTAAACACGAAAGAGGAACTTGTGGTGCGGTAGTGGTGTGGCACAGGAGTTTTTTCCTTGCCAGTTTCTATTATCACTTTGATTTTTCTCGCACTCAGGCATTTTGGTGGTCCGTTATTGTCTTTGGTCTTTATGCGAACATTCATTACTTGTGCTTTCCACTTTTTATAGCTTTCCACTTGCTTTCTCCTCCGCTGCCGTCAACTTCCCTTCCGAACGCATTCGTCAAAACGATAAAAGAGCAAAGCAGACTTCTTGAGAGCAACGTCCACTCATTTAATCAACTTGTGTCTGACTGTATTCCCAACTTTGAGTTTTTTATTTTCATATCAAGAAATACGAGACTGCAAAGTCATTTCAAATTACTGTTGTTGGTTACATCGACGAGGATTACAGAAGAGCAAAAAAATAATTCATCATTCGAGACAAGTCTGCACTTGGCATGTTAATAATGCGTACCAATTCGTTTGTAGCTATTGTTATTTATGTGAACAGTAAGCACCACCACCACCATATATACAAAATCTAGGCAAGTAAGATCAACAAGATATTACTGTAAAGCCTTCGGTGTAACATTGAAGACAAATTTTCGCCAAAAAAATTACGGAGGGTGCCACAATCCAATCCCAACAAAACCTGTGCAGGATCACAGCCGGATTAAAAATGCTTTAAATTACAGTTTTCCGAAATAGAAAGGGAAAGATCACGGCAGTGAAAAGTCTCCAACATATTTCTTCCAGTCGTGTTAAATTCTCGTGTTGGCACTCATCAATGAATCTCAATTTCGGTGAAATTATGGTCACGTAAAATAAATTCTCAGCTAGAATAGATGTATGAACGCATTTCCACGAAAGTAGCAACTATAACGTAGGTATATGATGCATGATTGGCTTGGTAAACTTGTATATAGTTGGTAATGGATGCTCCACTTGTATGAGTATTAGAAGTCTGCCGTTTTTTTCATGTTGTCTGATATTTAAGTATGAAATGAATGATGATTAATGTGAAAAGTAACCTTGACCTAATACCTTCATTCATTGTGTTCCATGAACAAAATGTACAGTGAAGTATAACAGCGCGGATAAAAATCTGCTGGAAAAATATTTTTATTTAAAGATTGTGTGTAATGAAAACTTTTATACTGTCGGGTGAAACAAGAAATTCAAGACAAAATGCAATGCAGTGGTAATGAGTTCTGTCAAACGAAAAGTGGAAAGTGATGATTGAATGAATCTCTATTGGAAAAATAATAGTAATACTCGCGTTTTGTTGCTCTGAATTATATGAAAGTACAAGGGGAAGCGGTTCACTCTGATCCTATAGGTCTTATCAGAAGAAGAATGATTTATTACCCCTTTTCATGCATTTAGTGTTGAATAGATTTTGTCCATTTTCACCTGCAATTTTCAGAAATACAAAATGAGGGATCGTTCATTAATCGTAAATATTATGGATAAGTGACAGTGACATGTTTTCAAAATGAACATCTCTCATGAATCAAGGGACGCAGCTGTGCCATAAAAACAATTATATTGATTTACAAGATTTAGATTTAGTAAGTATGGATTTTCCCTCTTCGGCTGATTTATTTTAAACTGTGGGACGGTAGACCCTGAGGTTTGGGGCTTCTGCTTATAAAATTGAAGAAACCTTAAATAACTGTGTCAACTTGTTTATCAAACAAGCAAACATATGTCCCACTTCCCAGTTTTTTTAATTAACCAACCTATACATACTTTTGATCAAAATGATCTCGCTCTATTCAATTTTAACCTTTATTTGAAAACCAGTATTTTCTTTGAGAAAGGTTGAATTACTTTCAGTCAATATCATCTAATATAAATTGAAAAGGGGAAACAGACGAATGACACTACGAACTGAATAGAATGATTCTGGGCTTCTTTACCATTCCATCATTATCTTGCAAGGACTTTCTCCTTCAAGTTCCAAATATCTAAAATAAAAGGTGTCATACTATATACATCCTTGTTAAAGTACCTTTTTCAACAGGAAGGATTAATAAGATGCCTTCTATCAAATACAAGCTTAGTTTGAAGTTTTTAGTTGGCCA
>JAHZNF010004254.1:0-39407 GCA_027744215.1 Troglopedetes dispersus | reverse complement strand
CCGGGCCCGAAACCGACTTGAAGAGGGCTATCCGAACCCGAACCCATCGGGCTTCGGGTATCGGGTTTCGGGCTTCGGGCCGACACTTCGGGCTTCCTGCTCAGTTCTGTTATGTATATGAGCGTTCGTGCACTAACTTCGTCTGCGTCATCCCACTCAACCCATAAACTTTCTCTTTTTTTTTATTTTCTTCTAGCCCCAAAAATTTAAAATTTTTATCTAGAAGAATTCGTGAAAGGGATTATAATGCGGTAATGAAACGACACTCGAGCATCCTTAACGTCCTCATGCGCATTACACAAATGTTGTCTTACTCACTTCACACTTTTTGCAATAATAATTTAATAATGCAGAATATATTACTACATATCAAGAATGAAACGTTCCCTTTCATGTGGCAAAACAGACAGGAAAAAAAAGAATGATATTGTACAGGAAAAAGAAATTTCCGAGAAGAAAGGAGAAAGATAAATACTTGTCAGTTGTCTGGATTTTCGCGATCCTGACGGCTTGCTGCTCCTGGCTTCTTAAACATGTTCATCTTTCCGTGGTTTTTACTTTCTATTGAAATAAATTCCTCCTCCTTATCCAACCCTCTGGCGCTCCTACCTGGCTGGATATACAGGCCTGGAACCTAAAGAAATTATGATTATTGCATCATATATGTCAGAATGTGATTTCTTTCTTTCCCCTGTATAATATACCTCGTTACAAACGCGGGTGCCTGGGACGTTTCTGAGCATGCCTTTATTACAATTTTATACAACTCATTTTTTAAATACGAAAGAAGTGTTTACGCTACCGTGGGAAATGTGACAGGACTATGGTGGTTGTGGTAATGATGTTTATTCCCTAATTTTCTCTACTACATTGTTTCTTTGGTGCCTCGTTTTTTTTCAAGTCTACAAAGGAACACTGTTTGCTTACTACTCACAGAGCTACCTTCCTGTATACTTACCGCAAAGAAATATGAGAGATGTGAAAGTTACTTGCGAAAACACACAACCTGCTGGGATTTTCCAAATTGTGTGGTCATATATTTCATATTCGTACGAAGCATGTCTGCCATGGAGGCCTCAGCAATTTTTGTTTTCCCCGTGTCACTTTTACCCGTCTGTAAAACGTTTAAAATTGTAAGTGAGCACGTTGATTGCGCGTGGCAGAGAGGTTCGTTGGCTCCAACTTGTGCTTACCATTAGTATTTTTCTTTCTTGTTTTCTCAGTTCCATCGCCATATTTTCCCCTGCATAAGTTTTTCATGGTAATGCATAGATGGAAGATAAGGTGGAATAATAAAAACCAACCGTGTATTTTCTATTGACACCAGGTAAATCCGATATTTTTATCCCATAGTAATTACGTGTAAATGGACACTTATTTGATCACCACACGAGCATATTAATCTTTGTCTAATCGATTTTTAAACCCATCGAATGACAACGACGAAATAAAGTTTGTAGTAGTATTATTATTCCACCTTTAAAGTGATATACTGTTCATATTACAAATGTGGTTTTATTGTCATCATTATTAGAAGCGTATTACGATAAAAATAATAACACTAAAAAGGGGGACACGAAAGCGAGGGAAGTGCCATATCGTCGCCATCACACACGTACATTCCATGCCAGTCGTTTGCACGTCAAGAGATAATTATGAGAAAGCTTGGAAGGTAGGTTTTACTGCAGCAGTGCAGTCGCCCATTAAACAGAAACATAGTGTTTGCTTTACACGCCGAAGTGGATGATAAGTTGACAGTACGGTTTCAGAGTTTGCTGCTATAAAATTTTTAACTGATTCGTCATTCATTCAAGTGCCTAGTGCCTAGCCATGCTGACAGCACCCACCATTTGAGGAAATATTCTTTGCGGTGGCCGAGTGAATGGAATGGAAACAGTGTCCCAAATACTTAAATGAGAAGATGCCCAACACATTTTATATACGTCAAACACTGACGAATATTTCCATTTCATCTAATTTTTGCGTATTTTGAACGCACACATTTCGTGGAAGTTATATTGAGAAAGTGGAAAAATATATGTAAGGGTGATATTTAAAATCAGCTTATATACCACTTTATCCCCTTCTTATAATAGTATATCGTCTAAATTCTTTTATTTTTTTAGTTCGCTTTTGTGTGTTTTCGTGTATGCATATGCATAATGGAGTGGAAAAAGAAAAATAAACGTTTTTTTTATATTTTTGTTACTACAACAAAAAAGCGGGACATGGGTTACGTTGCTAGGCAAAAAATATGTTTTACTAATAATGTAGGGTACACAATATGCATTCACTTTTTTAGTCATGTCGTGTCTTGACGTGGGATACATACATGAATGTGGTGTGTCCACTTTTTTTCTCAGCACACTAATATGTTTAGAGTAATAGCGTGCGGCAAAAAAAAAAGAGACGGCTGTTCTGTGTAATTTTTGATCGATAAATTGTGAGGGAGCTCCTTGAACTTCCACACGTTAGTCAGCGGAACAGCATAGAATGCTGTGCTGTCCTGCTAATGCGAGCTTTGTTGTCGTGTGTCCAATGTTTAACCTGAATTAGCAAAGGGGAAAAAATGCCCACTTAAGTATTTATGGCAAAAAAGTTATTATTATGGGTTACTTCAAAGTATTTAATCTACATCACTTTTTAAATGCAAGAAAGAAGAAATGAATAATGAATACTAAATCCTTTTCTTCTCTTCCTATTATATTTGACAATTTTTCTACTCTGTTTATTATCATTCGAAGCAAACATAATAGGAGGAACTTGTTTTGTAGAAAAAAGTTATATTTATTGATGTCAGAATTAATATATAACCTTTTCAATTGTTCCTCGACAAATATTCGTGTATTTGTCAGAAGCATTTATCAATTGCTGCAGGCAAGGCTTTTTTTGGGCGACCGATTCTTTTGTCGTTGTATTACCTAAAATATTTTTTCCTTCATTTGTATGTTCGAAAAAAAAACCGGAGGGGCTCTGACAATAATGTAGCAAAGTAAACCCAACACTCTGACAATATCAAACGAAAATTTAATTCTACTTTTTTCGAATGCAGGAGAAACAGATTTTATACAATATGAAAATAATTTGGTACGGCTGACTATCTGTGAATTGGAATAATATTCGGACTTGCTTAAATACATATTATTTTCCATACTGGCAACTTAGGTATATATAACTGGTGGCAAATGTTCGCGGTATTTATGGATACAACTCTTTCTGTCGGTACTTTGTGTGCTTTGTATTGAATGAGTACGTGTCCGGAATTGAGTCATGTACCTTTTAAACTCACGTTCGCAACTGTTCACAATTTTACCCTGTTTGATCTTCCGGTTTTCTGCCATAAAATGATCAAGCAAGCTTTTACTTTGATACAGTCTGACGGACGCTGCCTTACAGCTTTTCCACTGAATGGGTGGAGGTACAATATAACTACTAATACGTTGCATCAAAAGAACATTGCTTTTACGAATAATATATGCGTCGGAGTTATTGTCAACACATTTGCCCGTCTCCTCACAAGAAAACCTAAACTTTCTTAAGCTAAATCCAACTCTGAAACACCCACCACGTTATATCTGACAAATTAGATTGTGTCAGTCTGGTGTCCTATAAATTATGAGTTATAATAATATTTGCATATCTACATCTTTTATACAGATCTGTATAAAAAATATATTTAATATAAGATGTAGCTATACAAAATACAAAATATACATCAATTTAAATTAATTTAGTTCGCAAATTGCGTGGGATGAGAAGCGCAATGAAAATTTTAAGTTAGTTTACAGAATTGCTTGAGACAGCGGACAGGTGTCATTTTCTTGGTTTGGTGTGGCGTAGCAGCGTGCACGTAATCTGTTTCATTGGCTATTAAATGACTCGATTCATCGTCCAAATGTAAATTGACACTTGTGCCTAGACAAGGATCCGCCATGCAAGCTTTGTATGCCAACCTAGAGTGAGCGAGTGAGCCAGTCAAAATACTATTTTCCCTTTCTCCTCGCCATCCACGCTTTTGCAGGAGCAGAGAAAGCGTGCTTTCGTTGCCATTAAACTGGATACAAGTGAAGGTATGTAGGGATGTGTGCACCCGCAAGGCACCGCATCTCCTTCTCATATTTTCACTTACGTTTTACTTGGCTTGTATGTCACTACTCCGCATCGTGTTTTTTTTTCTTCCCTCGACCCTCTGCCTCTATTTATCACATACGAAGAGAAAAAAAGCGGCAGTGACTGTAGTGGCGGAGTAAAAAGTAAAAACTTTTTTATTATTATTGCATGCCCGTAAAAACGACTCTTCTTTCTCCTTCTTTTCCCGTTGTCATTTTCTCGTCTTCTCCAAGAAGGGGAATAAGAAGAAGTACGGCCACATAGGAAAAAATTGCTTGTGTCATGTTCAGTCAGTTTTGGGAGAAAATGTGTGTGCAGTACGTACATATGTACACGCTTATCTTCTCTACTTTGTACACACATACATTGTCACTTCCCATTCCCTCCTTGGAAACGCACGCAACTACAACTATGTTTTTTGTTTGTTGTTGTGATGTATTGTATTGTGGCAGTAATGGCATTATCACATAACACACCTATTACTAACATATAAGTGCCCGTGTTAGGTGTATGTAACAATATACTGCTTTTTGGTGGTCTCACGTACGTGAAATCTTCATGGATTGGTTGGTGTTCACTCACTGCTCACTCAACATGCCAGTGCTCTACAGTGGAAGCATTTCCACATTTTATTTTGTTCATAAATGTATTACCTGTTTTTTTTTCTCTTCTTCTCCATTTTCCTTATGACTACATGACTGTCAAGCAACGGGAATACTATGTTGGTGGAAAAATGTGGTCATACGTATAAAAAAACTAGTGTACGTACACTTTCCCTTCAACTAAAAATATGCATGGGTGAAGTGGAGTGAAGAAGTGACTTTTTGGTTGTTTCACTTGCAAACTTTTTTGTTTCCTAGGTGGTGGTGCTCCACGAGGCAATAATATGTAACTATACAATGTTCATGCCTTTTTAGTAGTTCCTTCTTCATTCGGCGAGAGGTTTTTTTTATTTGTGTGCTGTGAAGAGAGAAAGACGAGAGTGACTTGACTAATGTAAATAGCAATTCACAATGCCAGCCAGTCAGTCACTTTTTTCTCCTATCTTAGTTCACAAAAGGGAGCAGTTTCCGTGCGAAAGAAGTAAGTATTTGTTGTTTTTTTCACTTCACACATCCTTTCCACCTTGATGATTCCTCAAGAGAGAAAGCGAGGAGAGGAAAAATGTTTTTAATGCGCGAGGATCATTCACACTTTACCGCTCATGTTCAACAACGATTGCTTTACTACTTCCGAGTATTTACACAATTGCAACTATTTGGCAAGTGAGTCATGAGGAGACGAGCGACCACTTGTGTACCGACTACTGACGCGCCGTCAGCGGTACCTGTGGCCACTTTTATGATGATGGAGATGACACAATAAACTGGAGTAAAAATGTATGAGGAAATAGGAAATCTGTGGGACGGAATGGATTTTAACAGCCCAATTTGTTTATGATATACTTGTTTAACGATAATGTTGTATTTTTATGACAACGGAAATCGTTAGTTTAGAAAAAAAGGAACAGTAAAAAGGCTTCGGGATTCTTTCTCTCTCGTACTAATAGAAAAAATGTTGAATAAAACAAGGCATTGTCTACTCATCATCATCATCACTGCTACGTCAGTGATGTTGGCTCTTCGCACTTTTTATTTGGCAGAAGAGAAGAGAGAACAATAATGGAAGAGAGAGAGAGAGAGAGAGAGAAAGAGGGGAAAAGGTAGAAAAAGTACTGCACACAACCGTACTTTACCTTTACCTGTATCCATAATAGCAAGAGTAACAGCTTTACTGCTACACTTGATTATTATTTTTATTGTCTTGAACTGTGAAAAAAGCAGTAGTGAGCAATGTCGGAACAAAATAATGCCATCAGAAAAAAAACAAGCTGGAGCAAAGATGGCTACAACACACACTTTTCTCCCCTTCTATTTTTTACTATCTGACTGACTGACTCGTCTTCCTTTCTTCTGGTTGCTACGGGAACGTGGGTCATAACAAAAGCTTCACTTCATAAAATATTTTCAAGCTGTGTAACTTTGCCTGGTGGAAGTGTACTATGAAATATGAAATAAGACGTAGAAGGGTCTCTTTCTTTCACTCTCCTTCCCTTCCTCACACACAACTTTTCTCGCATGGCGTATGCCACAAAATAAGAAAAAGACACGCCAACGACTGAAAAAATACTACCCAACCACCTTACTTGATTTCTGTTGGACAAGCAAGGCACACACCAATGTGCATACTTACCGTCATTTAAGGAAAACGGAGATGATGATGATGATGATTATGATTACGAAATGAGTGGAAATGTCAGCTCATCACAGGAAAGATCCAGCAAGGACGCTGCCAATCCAAAAGCACACACGATGTAGTTAGAAAGGAATCCTTATCTAAATAAAAAAGGATATTGTATCTGTTGTATCTCCTCCGTAATGGAAACAACATGGGAAACGTGGTGTACTAGAAAGGATTCGAAAACTGAAAAGCAGCGCAGCCAGCCGCACGAGTTATCATCATGCAAACATCCTGATGACGATCCTGGAGGAGAAATACAAAGGAGAAAATAATCATTCTCGTTACCACAACATATAGAGAAGGGAATATGAAATGATACTGTGTGAATAGATATGAAGATGATAGTGATCCAATGTGTTTAGACTTTCCCTTAAAAATTTACTTTTTGATCATATCTTTCTCTCCCACTTGTCTTCACGGGAAACTACATGGAAGCATCATTATCTCCTCCATCGCCGTCATGATCATCGTCATCACTATTATCAAACATCAGACTTCTCCTCTGCCGTTTTGATCTTGCTCACTCAAAACAAAACAATGCCAGCAAAAAAAAATTAACTCGGGAAGCTCATGAAAAAGACTGCGAGCAGGTGTGCGGCAAATGGTACTGTTATTGTTATATACATGGGAGAAATGGCGAGGAGGAAAATGAAACCATTCTTTTGCTGCTCGGTGTGATGAGAACAAAAAGGGAAAATGACAGGACAGGGTACAATGAAAATGAATATGGAGTAATGTACTACTCATGTTTTTCTCGTTGTCAGCTAGTTGAATAATAATGTCGATTTAGCAGAACTAAAGTGGACTACGAAATGGTTTCCGAGAATATGTAACAAAAAACAAAAATCACTGTTTCACTCCACTATTTAAAAAACCATCAATATTAGCAATCCTAGTTTCCCCAAGTTAGCATGCATAAATTCACGGTAGTTGCTGCAAAGTAGCTTCAGTTTGAGTGTAGGTTTTATTGTATTTTCTATTACCTAGGTGCTTACCGGAAAGATATATTCGTTGTTTTTTTTTCTATCATGACTTTGTTTTGTCTACAAAGTGAACTAATTCGCCGCATTTGATGAAACGTCTTACAGTTTTCTCTGATACTATTTTGGGTAGGCGTAGTGAATTGAAACGACATATGACAATATCTGCTATGCTAGGTATACGGGACGCCAGTAAATGAAATTTGGTAAACAATTGGCTCCAGTTGTTTCCACATCAATGTGTACTTACCATCGCTGCTTATTTACCAACCAGTTTGGCTAACTAAACAAGAGGTAAAATTGACATACCAGGTTTTCATGAAACACAAAATATAACATTTCTATAACTAATAGTGTCTAGGTCTGGTCGAGGCTCCATCAGCGTGAAATATGTTAAGCATACTTATTTCTATCATTGGAACTCACTAACCAACCTAGATCCCCATTTCCAAAAAAATACATGAGTTGGAGTGTTGTAATACCGATTGAATGTCTGCGATTCTGAAATTCCCTCGAATTATGTAAGCGGTGGGAGTTTATTTTTACTGTCATGGCTACCACATAAGGTACAGTTTGGTTGCTTAAGAGGGCTAAAAGTGTGTGTTTTCTATTAAACTTCCAAATATATCACTCATAAAGTTTCTAAATGGTGGGATTTTTGTCTGGGAAACATTACATTTTTTGTGCGGCTTAACTGAAACTTTGGTGTGCCATCTAAGGAATTAATTCTCGCAAAAAATAAGTCCCTTATTGTTCTACATTATGTTTGTCAACCTGAATTTCCTAAGTTACGTAGTGGCAGACGTAGACGGGGGTTGGAGTAAAGACTTCAAGAGCCATTATGTATATTGTATTAGGTGACGTGTAGACACTGGAGGTCGTATATTGTCAAATTGTCATTGTGTAACCACTCCATTTTATACTTTATAATCCGTGATTATAACTTCCCTTCTCTTGATACTCAGCCAATGAGTTAGCACAACATGCTACTGAGTTGCTGTTGTGGGACGAGCAGAAAGAGACAAGCACTTCTCATTACCAAATGGTTGTCTCCCTTTGTGTACTCATACCTCTCAGGAAAAAAAACGCCGAAACATTTATTTGTAGACAGAATACATGTATTCGTAGGAAGTTGGCTGGAGATATTTTTTCTTTTGCGGTTTTTGTCTTACTCATCTTGGTCTCATTTGAGAAGTGTATGGACGAGTGCGTGTTTGTTCCCCTTCCTTTTCCTTGCAGATTATGCATAAACTATATGTACGATGAGCATGCATGCCATTTACGTAAAACTCAATTGCTCTTTTATAAATACTCATGGAAGAAACCTCCACAAGAGTGGATTGGAAGGAAAGAAAAGCAATTAAAGAAAAAAAATTCCAGACTGTACCTTCATGCTTACAAACATTCTCAACGCTCACGCCGTGCCAAAACCAAGGGTGAAAAACATGAAAAGTCAGCAAGAAAAATGGTAGAAAATTTGCGAATATTGCTTTCTTCCTCGCGACACAAAAGTTAGATGACACTTAATATATATTTTAAAATGGTATTACGGCACACAAAAATGGGAGCATTTTGCCAGGAATGGGTAAATGTTGCTCTAAGAATCCTGAACAAACTCCAAATTACACAGCGCCTAGCTGTCTGTATCTACCCTGCTTGAACGCAACCGTTGTTACACACAACCATCTTCCTGGGTTATTCATGAAGATGGTGATGCCATGTTGTTGTTGTTGTTGTTGTTTTGTTGTACATAAGTTCCTTTTGTAATGCGTTATGTGCTCGTGTCGATTCAAACTGGGAATGTCAATAGCTTGAGAGCAAGTAGTAGCAGTGCATACATACATACATACAACATGCATTCATTTTTTTTCTTTAGCAGCTCCACAAGCACTTTAGAAAGACATAACTACGCGACCAAACTAGATTGGAAAGGCAGGAGAAGAATTGGTTGCATGCTAAGTCTCTGAATGAAGTTTCCTGTTTTTTTTTTCAAGAAAAACAGGAGAAAGTTGTATAAAAGGGCAGCAGAAGAATGAAACAAGATGAGCGACCCGCACACGTGGTAAACTACAACTTTTTTGGGTGAACTTTCCTGGTTTTTTTAAAGGAAAACACAGGAGCTGAAGAGTTACACTAGAAAACCAGTACAAAAGGACAACAAAAAAATGCCATGCTTTTTATCTTATTATTATTGTATTGAAAAAAAAAAAAACAAGAGAACATTGTGTTTGGTTTCCACTCGTTGCCTACGTGCGTGCATTGAGACCGTCTTTCAGCCGAACTGTTACCATTATGCATTAGATGTCGAATCATATTGTCGTGCTGTGTATCGCATGAGACATTTATATCTACTGCCAAGGCACGACTTTCCACAAGAGGAATCATAGGGTAATAACAGAAATGGACATAGAACTTGTACGCTAACAACCGTAATAACGGGGAAAAGGGTAAACCAAGAGGAAAAAATATGGCTTGCCAGGAAAACCGATAGATTTCTCCCGGAACTCTTAGGTCACATACATGCTGGCCTATAAGCATATCAGGGCACGTTCAACTAGTTCAAGAAGCAATGGATATGCTGGAGAAGCACATTAGAACTTGAACTGCATAGTGTGGGCCTTGTGGACAAGTATGTATCTCAGATATAAGACACTTTGTTCATCTTTCTTTCCGTTTTCAATGCAGATGCATTTTATAATTTAGTTATACATACACGTATAACTAATATTATAGCTAGTAGTGCGAAAGTTGTGAAATGCAAGAAAAGATAAACCTAAAAATTCTCAGTCCAGTCAGATGCCAGTCAGTGAGTTTCTTGTGATTTGATTGCGCCCACTATAAAAATATATGTGACAAAAAATGTGAAATAATTGCTGGCATCAAAGCGCCAACTACACAAGTAAGGAAGCGTTGAGAGAGGCAGCCGCTTGAGAAATTTGATGAAAAACTTTTTTGTTTATTCTTTTCCACACATGGATTGCATGACAAGGAAGATTCTTATCGAAGTAGTAGTATTGACAGCTATACTGACGTTGCTTTTAACCTTTTTTCCATGGTTAAAGTTATTTCTTTTAATCGTTTTGTGTTACTTTCCATTTTTTTCCTTTGGTAATTGTACAACGTCGACTTCCTTCCTGTCTTCTGTGTAGTCAGTGAGTGTCATAAAGAAAAAAGGAAAGGGAAAGAAAGAAATGAGAGTGCATGTCTGCATGCAAGGAAGCAATTTGCGCCGGGTCAAAACGGACTTTGTTGGTCCCTGCAGAAATGGTGATTTTGAGTCGCTGCTGCCGGCGATAGAATTGCAAATGACGAAGAAGGAAGTTGTTTCGCTGAGACGAGCAGCGAGGAAAAAGTGGACAATCGGGAGTAACTAGCTAAGAAGCAATGATGATAGTGTTGACTTAAAAATTGACGATGCTAGCACTAGTACCACTGCGCTGCCGCTGCTGCTGCTGTACTTCAAATTGCACATTTTTGTACGTGTGTATTTATATTATCCATTGTCGTCGATGATGATGATGATCGTTGTTAATAGTTGGACACTTCCTTGTCTATAATGCATCCAAAACGTTACTTGTGCTCCGTCGTTCGGAACTAATGGGCAATTTCTTGGAAAACTCTTTTCTCCCAAATAAACTCAATTCTTATTCCCGTTAAATCTCCTGTTGTATACATTAGTCGTGTGTGTACACATGGACCAAAAACACTAGCTGCACACAAGTCAGACAACTGCTAAAAGATATTGGAGAAGACAGATAGACAGATAGAAAGATGGATGGAGAAGGAACAGAAGCAAGATTGGAACTCTCGCAACACCAACAAGAATAAAAACGCAGGCAAGGAAGGAAGCGTGAGCAAAGTCGGAAGGCGAAATACCGATGCTCAAACGCTTTTCTACAGTCATTAACATGCAACTTGAAAAGGCACCAATTGGGAGCTGAGAGCTCCTTTTTATTGAGATGATTTCCTCTTTACTTTTTTTAACGTGGTGGAAAAATAATTTCTGGATAAATTTCTAGCCACTTCTTACGTGCTTAGGCAAACGAAGTAAAAAAATATATTGCGAACTTTTTCAGATGACGTGCAGACATTAATTTGAGTGTCATTTCTTCTCGGAAAAGGTCTTTTAGCTTTCTGCTACAAGAACCAATGCTGGTTTAAAAATCTATTCGCTTCAATCCCAAACTGCAAGGACAAAAGTCCTATCTACATAAGCTCTTCCATGATTATGTTGGAATTTTAATGATAATTAAGCAAATCATGTGCGAATGAGGAAAGATAATAAATTATCTAATTCATTATTTCTCTCCAGGTGAGAACGCTCTTTGTGAGCGGGCTGCCAATGGACGCAAAACCCAGAGAACTGTACCTTCTTTTCAGGGGTTATGGGGTGAGTCATTTCGTTTCTCATTTATAGTCAGCTCAGCTCACTCCAGTCGATTTAGTGGAACATTGGATGTGTCGTGTGCTGCAAGCTTTCATCTACATTTCACTAATAAACTCTCAAAGTTATGTTTAAATTACTTGCATGTAACTTTAATTACTATCATAATTTTGGCATCATAGGGATATGAAGGCTCCCAGCTCAAAGTTACCAGCAAAAATGGAAAAACATCATCGGTGAGTTCCTCAATTCCTGGCTATTTCAATTATCCATCGTTAATAAAAATGGTACTTGTAGCAATCAACTTTCTCCGTTCTTGTCAATAGCTTTTGTACTTTGTTTACCAGCATAGCAAAATACATTTACGTAATAATAACTGGCTTTATGAAAGGTTTCTTCGAATACTTAGAAAATTTTATTTCTTAAGAGGATATACCTCCTTAATAATATGCTTGTCATGTAATGTAAATAATACGCTTAAGCTTATTTGATGGGTGATGGTGATGAATCGATTTTTAATTGAGGGTGTGTTTTTTTCTTTCGTTTTTTTCTCGAATGACTGTAACATCACGTAGCCTGTTGGATTTGTTACTTTCAACACCAGAGCTGAGGCCGAGGCAGCAAAGCAGGTTCTACAGGTACCGTACGCCATACTCATTTCAAATCTTCTACTGTGTCTCCTCTAACCCCAGAAATAATTGATTTCTTTGTTTCCTTCTCAGTGAAACTTTGAAAGATATGTGAAATATATTGAATGTATGCTCCATTTTCAAATTTTGTCTGTTTCAAACCGTCATTTATGCAAAAAAAAAATAATCATTTGTTGTTGATAATAATAATTGTTGATTATGTCAATCCGGTTTTCTGCATTCAGCAACCATCGATTCCAAAATTTGTTGTGTTCTTGGTGAAAGGTTCCAAAAAAAAACAGTATTTAATCGCGGCACGTTACTAAGTAGTTTAATTAATATTTTTCTATTACCATTTTACCAGCATTTTTATGATGATTCACCAGACACTTTCTATCAATTACAAAGAATTACACACGTTTCCATAGTGGTGCATATAGAAATACTTTGTCCACTGCTCGTGATGATGTGATTGTCGCATCATGTATATGTGTGTCCTGTTTGTGGCTGTTCCATTGTGATCAATAATAATATGTGTGATTAATATGTGCACAGGGAGTTCAATTTGATCCCGACTTGCCTCAAACGATTCGTCTAGAATTTGCAAAAAGTAATACAAAGGCAAGCAAACCAAAACAACAATCTCCTCCTGCTGCAGCCCCTCACCCTACTATAATTCATGCGTTGACTGGACGTAAGTGCAATAGTGAGTGTTCTTTATACGAAGGAGCGAAGGCCTTCGTATCTTTTTTATTGTTTCCTCTCTATAAACTATATACGTATGTCCAACCACAAAACAATATACTCCTTTCTCTCTCAAAAGCATTGTTGTCGACACTGTCAACATTGTACCATTTCAAAACTCTGTTTACTCAAATGTATATGCGCTTGATCACGCGGTAGTTCTCTTTCTCCCATCTCTCTATCTCTTGCAATTGTAGTGTTTTGTTCAGTATTTTTTCTATGCATTTAATTAATTGATGTCGTTGCTTCCAATATCCTGTCCTCGTGCTGTCGTAGTCGCTTCCGCGAACATGCCTTTTACAAACAACACAATCCCAACGTGTATTTTGTTTTTTTCTGTCTTAACTGCAGCACTTGGCGGCCCATTCTTTGCCGGAGCTCCGGACCTGTGGCCACCACCATTGGCGTATTCAGGTGCTGCAGCTGCAGCCGCCGCCGCGGCCGCAGCGGCTGAGCTTCCAGGAGGCCTTCAAGCACAGACTTTGGTCCATCCTGCCTTACATCCTCAGGTGCCACTCCGATCCTTCTTCTGAATATCTTGTACCACTACTACTCCGCTACCATAACTACTACTTCTACTACTACCTTCCACTTCTACCTCCTGCTACTACTACTACCACCACTACTAAACAAAAGAGCGTCCCGAACAATTTTGGCATTGTTTGAACTTCGACCGTGTGACCACCAAAACTATTTCTTTTAAGCAAATCTAATTAATAACAGTCAGTCTCAAAAAAAATTCTCGTGCTATTCCGCTGGTGGTCATCCTACCATGCATAGAACTACCAGTACATCCTTAAATAAAACTCAACAACGTCTACAACTGCACCATCATCAGTGAACACTTTTAGAGAGAAAAACTTCATCATAGAAATTTCTAAAAAAAATATTGTGTTGCGGGTGACCATTCAACCAATACAGCCACCGCAGGGGAATTTTTTGTCCTTTCAAACAAACCATATCACTAATTGAAACTCTCAAAAGGACGGCATTTTCAATAGAGTCAATGCTATACAGAACAGATTTCAGATAAAATATGTATTTGTTGAGAAAGGATGAGGAATATGAGGATCTGCCACTGATGATGTGATGATGATGAGCATGTGAAAATCCATTTTGTGTGGTGGACAATCTCTCTCTCTCACTCTCTCTCTCTCAGACTCGGTGGTCTCGTCTTGTTGTGTGTGTGTTCCCACCAGCCCACAACAACGACTCACATACAGTAGGAAAACATTCCTCAAACTCATATACATACAAATACATACTACTTCAAGTCTTATTTGTTATCAATTTTGCTAGATCTCTCTTCTTTTTTGTCCCTTTTTTGTGTTTCGTTATTTTAAAAAATATATGTGAATACTAGAAAAAGCGAAACAATGAGAGGAGCACAATTGATCATTTTTTTTAAATTATCGTTTGATTCTCTCCGAGTTATCCTGTTTTATATAATCTGGCTTTCTATATTACTACTACTACTATTTACTACTTTTTGCTAAAGTGCAAATCCAAATCTTTGTTTAGTTAATAATTTTCTATCGCAAATGTTTGCAAGAGCAATTGCAGAGCACTAACATCACCACTACTACTTTCACTCTTCTATTGCCAGCCACCACAACAAATTGCATTTTTTTATTCTTGTCGTGTTATTTGTTTTAATAACGAGATGCATAATTAGTGAATTTATATACTAATCCAGAATATACTAATCAGTGAGTCCATTGTTATGAGTTTGCTGTTTTGTGAGCTAACAAACTGATTTTTTAAAAAAAATAATAGTCCGATTTTTACGAACTTCTAAATTGCATCCAAAAAAGCGTTGCACAATTCTCCTTTAAGTGCTTTTCTCGAACAGTATTGACGCATTCCACGCTGGCACTAAAAATTATACGAAGCAAGCAAAAACTGACAATGATACACAGGTAGACTGTGCGCACGTCAATAACGCGCCGATTATCTTTTTCTATCCGACGGCTTTCACACTTTTTAGGAAGCGATGCAAAGGATTATGAGAAATCTGTGATAATAATACCACGAATGCTCAGTTTGCCGCATGCGAATGTGAATATCAGTGAGTTTGATAATTTCACAAAAAAAAAACGAGATTGTGTCTCCCTTACATTCCCACAAACCTAAGCAACTCAACTTCCCTCTATAGTTTGTTTGCGTATTTGTCACTTACATAGATGAGGAATGCAAAAATTATAGTGCCTAAGCTAATCCAAATGATTTAAAAATCAATATAATTAATACTGCTTGCCAGGCGAGTATTTTTAATGTCTGCGAACTCTTTGAGTAAAGTATAGTTCCAGTTAGTTCATAAAAACGAAAAGACTCACGCGCCACATCTGCAATCTTTAGCTAGTTCTACCTTTACTGCGTTTTGTCGGGAGAAAATAATTAACGCAAAGTTAGACAGCAAACCGCAATGAATACATTCCACTGACTGAATGACATGCAAGCAATATATAAATTATCATATTTGGTGGCGGCGAATTTATATTTAAAGATATGTATCTTCACCATTTGCAAATTATGCACATTCCTGCAAGCAAAATTTGGGGAAATCAGGGGGCCCCTGAATTTCAAAATGTGAACAAATTGCAATATTCAAAAAATAATAATAGAATTTTGCCACCTCCGCTCTTCTATCCAAAGCTCCACAACAGACCACGATCACTCTCTCTTTCTCTCTGCCACCACCAACAAATCAGTCGAAAATTGTTCCACGAACACCGCAACCGTCACTGTACCACCTAAAAAATATTTTTTGCCATGCCAAATGCCATGCCATGCCACCCACCACTACTACAACATACTACTATGGAGACTATATATGTTATTATAACGTACAATTTTATTACCACCTTGAAAATTTAATGCGTATTTTGTATGTATATATTTCTCCATTTAGTACCTATTTAATATAATTAACTGTATTCGAACAAGTTGTGTCCATTTTTTTGTTCTTTTTTTTAATTTATCGAACTCGAAACTTTATAATTATTGCCTCTGCGAGTCACACATTTTTTCTCTGTCGTTATCATTTTGTCGTGTAAAATTTTTGTTCGTTCGTGATACTACTTTCTCTCTATATTTTTTGTCTTGTAGTTTTCCGTTATTGTCTTTTTTCTAAAAAAAATCTCTCTGAATAGTTGTGTGCTCATGGTTCTTTATATAAACAAACGAAAAACAAATTTTTGAACAGCAAGCGTTGACACTTGGGGCTCCTGCACTTCACAGCATCCCTCATTTGTTGCCTTCACCATCCTTGGCATCTCCGGTGGGCTCTGCATGTTCACAGCCAATTGGTAGTCATGCCCCATGTTCCACACTCTTCGTCGCTAACTTGGGTAGGGTATTTGAGTAAAGTATTTAACGAACATTGGTTATTGTTGAAGGGGATGTGATTGACAAAGAAATACATAACTAACTAATGTTGCTTAGGGGAAAGGTCGTCCCGCACCCTAAATAGTTAAATGGTGAGACACCAGCATATTAAAAGTAGGAGTGCAGGCCTTCGCACGGTATATGATTTATCGTTGTATAAAAACCTTTGCAAGCAACACAGCCAACGGTAAGTATGGATTCCAGTAGAAAATAGTTTGTTTCATTCGTTGGTTGATTGAGATTGAGGAAAGTAAAAGTTGATCCGAAATTTGAATTATTAAAAGGCTTACAATAGTGAAATTGTTTAAAATAGGTTATTACTACTTGTAAGGGAAATGGAAAAATTCAGGGCTGAGTAGACCTGGGAAGTGGGTGAGGCTTACTCTGTAAAATGTCGTGAATGTGCAATCTGCAAGTATCAGTTCAAGGGGAAAATCGACAAGTTACATCTGCAGCGGAGACACACCGCCCTGGATTGTTATTCGAAAGAATGCTCTAAAGTCAATTCTAAGGACTCTATCATCCAATACAAAAACCACTTCAGTTAACATCATCAGAATGGTTCCGTTGCCCCCTATGCTGTTACGAAAATTCATTTCCTGATATTTTTTTTGGAAACACACTCCAACTTGTCAGGATCCAGCGGAAACTTTGACCTGCCCATCTTGTGAGCAATCTGTCTCACCGAAGACGCCTTCTGGTGGTATCAGCATACCTAACATGTAGGCAAGCGAGAAATTCCAACCCTCATTTACAAGGCATTACAAACAAGCACGCCCATTTCTTGTGACCACATCCAAACCAACAGTACCACGTCCCGGACCAAGCTCAGCCCCCACCAGCAGCAAGAATTCCCATTTATTACAACGGAGGAGCAGCTGGCTCTGTGGACATTTACCATGGGAACTCTGAGAAAATTCCCATGTCTGGGTTCATCAGAAATTGATCACAAGGCAACGCAACACGTGGCAAGGGTGTTTGCGGCGGTTGGAAAACGGACCCTTCACCTGCAACAGCTCCGCCATTACAACGAAGGTCATCTGAATATAACAAGTTGGAAGGCCGGATTCATCACGGTCATTTGGTCCCCAAAGCTCCCCAATTATAAGACCCTCATTGCTCCAATGCTGCAAGGTTTCAACCTGGGAAAGTGGAAATTTCTTAAAGAAGTCGGGGGGAAGGTTGTGGGACGTTTTCCCAGGATGGACACTTTGCATAACTGAAAATTACGAAGATGTCCCAAAATGGCCGAATGCGGATTCCTGACGAGTTCTGGATGATCATCACTGGCTTCAAGTTTTATGGCACTATTCAACACTCCAGGAACACGCACTTCAACTTTGGAAGATTTTAAGCATAGTGTCACTAAAATCGAATGGCGCACTAACCACCTCTGTTCCCTGTGCATCATTAGTTGTGCATTTCTTTGTCATTCACATTCCTTTTAGCTATAGACATTGTTAGTACTTTACTTTATTTCAATTTCTGTTTTTTTCAGGAGCCTTCATAACGGAACAAGAATTAAAAGATATTTTTGGCAGGTAAACTAAACAAAAAACGCAACAACAACATTTTTTGCCACGCCTACCTCACTTTGTTTGTGTTCACTAAAACTACCCTGAACTCCTGTTTTTTTTTTCAAAACAAACTCCTTCCATCACGCTCCCAAATCTTGCTGTCTTTGTCTCAAATGTTTGCTATAACCAACATTTACAAATGATAAGTACTTTATTTATTAGCAGTATAATAGTATCTAATCACCCGAGGTTCCACTTGTTCACTTGTTGTTCACATATTCACCACAACCACCACCGTCACTTATTTCCACCGCTCAAAATATCAACCAATGCAAAATGTTCAAGTAGCAAAAAGCAAAGGAGTTCAAAGTTAGCTAATCTCTTGTGCTTCATTCAAGTAATTCATGAACACTTTCCCCAATTTTACGCAATGAAATTAAGAGAGCATTGTACAAATGAGATTCCTATACAACTTTGAACTGCTTCGCTCTTTGATCAACACGTCACTGCAGGTGTTAGTATCCATTAGTAGTTTCGTATAAACGGTATTTTATATACCTGTATCACATAACATAGTACAGTTCAGTATAACAACGTTACTAGTTTCATGCAGCTCTGTTCAGTAGAATAATATATTATTATGCTCAATGCCACATTTTCACATAGTTCGTGGGCAATCATTACAGTTGTAGAAGTTAACTAATTTAAATTTGAGCACTCTCTGTGCAACATAATATTTATAATTAATAACAATGGAGTTTGCCGTTTCCGCTTTGATAAGGCTAGCTCAGTGTAATTTCCCGTTAGAAGTGTGAGACAGCCATAGATATAAGAGCGCAAAAACTGCACTTCACTCTCAATTTTTTTTGCACCGCGTTTCAAGTACCTGTCCACCATCTGTTCTACCGGTTTTATATCTTAAGAAATTACGCTGGTCGTTTTTTTTAAACTTCGGCGGACAAAATATCTAATCAATCCGTATTGAGCAATGTTGCCTTATAAAATTAACAGATAATGGAATTGTCCTTCTTTACTCACAAATTTGTTACTTTGAATTTTAATTAATACCAGTAAACAGTAAATATTTAACCATACTTAAGAACTGAGCAGGTAGCATAGCACTTTCCTAGCAAAAGGTATTTTTCTCTTATTTTCTCTTCTCCAGAAATTATTCGCGCAATTACACCTTGTGTGTTTGTTTACTACCAATTCTGCAACAGCAAATTGCTATATACAACTTTCACCGCCGTATTTCCCTACACTTCAGTGATAACCTATTAACTAAACCACAGGTTTATTAAACAGGAAGCAGTTAAATACAAATGTGCATAAGATTTTTAGAGTCTATTATTGCTAAAGTGGGAAAGAGTTATTTTAGGTGGATTTAAAAAATATAGTTTAGTATACGTTTTGCATATTTATCATCAGGTTACACTTTAGCATAAACTCAACAACTCTTTACAGATTATACACGTCATACCTTTGAACATTTCATCGTCGTGCGCTTTTCATCTTCAATCCATTATATGCAAATTTTGTGCAGTGGTGGTCCAAAAGACAAATCCGCGTGGTGAATCAGAAGAAAGAGGAAATAAAAGCCAGCTTTCCAAAACAATGAATTTGAATGACCTAATTCTTTATTCTACTTTTTCTAACTTGTTTTTTTTATTTATTCAGAAATGATTATTATAAATGTTGGTGGCAATTGTAACGGGAGTCATGATTTTTGAAAGAAGTGTTTTGCAACATTGTTTTTTGTGTGTGGTTGTTTTTTGGAACAGCTTCCCTGGTTTCAGCAGACTGCGGTTGCACACGAAAGGAGGTAGGTTATTACGAAACACATTTGCGTAAAGTAGGGAGAAAGCAGTGATACATGCATTCCTGGAATATTTTAAGTACGGTCATGTCTACCATAATATGTAATTAGTGTGTAAAATGATTTAGCACACAAGGTATGACATTTTCTTATCTTCGTTTCTTATCACTGCTTTCTCCAAGGCGTTACACTCAACATTTTTGTTATTATGCTCTTTTGGGGATGGATCTTCTGAGTTTACTGACGCAAATGTTGTTTCTTTGGTTTCAGGTAGCCCGGTGGCATTTGTAGAGTACGTGGACGTCCGTTGTGCTACTCAGGCTATGGCAGCCCTTCAGGGTTCCTTCCTACGCTTCTCGGATCGTGGAGGGATTCGTATCGAATATGCAAAAACTAAAATGGCAGAAGTGAATGGACCGACTAGTGTCATCTTGACAACAACCAACAACGGCACCATTAATGGACACAATCCGCAGTACAACCATGTAAATCACTTCAATGCTCTCAGCACCAGTTCCCACGATTTCAGCCCCCCTGACCATTCCAGCACCACTAGTGCAAACAACAACCCGCATTTCCATCGATACCTGGTCAATGCTGTTTAAAAAGCAAGGCGAAAGTTTACTTTTTTTAAGAGAGAAAACAAAAATGAAAAGTTGAAAAATTATGAAGAAAGCAAACTTTCACAGAATAATACAAGCACTAAAAATAGCAAGCATGAAACAAAAGTTAGAATTGACGTAATTATGATTATCATTATGATTAATTATTATTATTAGTAGTACAAGACACGTTATGAAACAGTTTTACATTATAATCCTTAAATTTAAAGAAGTATTCAGCAGCAGCAGAAAGCAGCAAGCAACACAAAAAGTCAAAATTGTAGTCAGTCAGAGCCCTTCTTTCCTTTAAAAGCAGATGAAAAAAAACACTATCTAGATCTAATCTCTCTCTATAATAAATTATATACGGTTTTCTTGAGTGAAATTGAACCAAAGGGAAAAAATTACTGGATTCTTCTAACTTAACGCGTAAAACTACCAAAAAAAAACGTTTGATTATTCTAATGCGAGAATGCACAACTTTCTTTCATGATAATAGTGACATTAACAACTACACCTTGGCTAATATTTAAAGACGTAGTATACCCTCAAAAGTATTTTCCGTGACTCTGTAACTGATAATTTAGAAGTAACAACACGTCAGAATTTTTTTCTTCTCTTTTTTCCCTTCTCCCTCGTTTGTTAGTATTGTTGCTGTGGATGTATTAGGTTTGAGAATCAACGCTCGTAACTTTTCCCCCTACTTTTGTTTGCAACTGTAATAAATATATTGTTACTCTCAATTGAATGAATCTGATTACCTTTCAATTAATTAATTGTTCCGTTTGTTTTCTTCCTAGAGCTACTTATACATATGATGAATATTGTTTTATTTTGTTTTTCAAAGTTTTGTCTCAACTGCCTGTCTCAGTACCTATTTGAAGAAACTATATGACTGACATGTCTGATGTTTGATACTTATTTATTCCGTACTGTTGTCAGTAAAATCGTTGTGAAATTTTGTAGGTTGCACTAGAGTTGAAAAAATGGAATGAAAAAGGGGAATGCTCATTTTTATCAACAATAACTTAGTGTTATGGAGAACGTTCCTAGTTGCGCCATGTATTTCTTTCTGCTGCACACCTCTCTCCTTGCTTTCTCCGAAAGAGAGACTTTCTTTCGCCAGTTTCGGGCAATCTTGGACGATCTTGAAAGCTGGACGTTGTTTTCTTTCTAACTCGTAGTCTTGAGATTTAATTTTAGCTGCTTGCCAATTTCTCAAATTATATTAACCTTGTTTGAATTTACTTGTATTGTCACACACTACTCACATAAGTCGTAATGTCTCTATTATTCTCTGCAGGGACTGATCAAGGAGGAGAATGGACAGTCCTAAAACATACCTCCTCTCACTTGCATTTCTCAAAATCAATCAATCAACTTCTGAACTGGATTATCTTTATTATTAATTAATTAATTATTAATACTGTTTGAAATGATCAATGCATTTTCATCTAGTGCCCACTCAATGAAATATTATATAAATTATTATTACATACAACCAAATATAAAGTCTAGTACCAAAGATGGTAGCCGGAAAAAAATGGCAGAAAAGTGAAATACTAAGAACTACATAAATTTTAGATTGATTTAACAAGATCACATTTATTATTATAATTATTATATCTATCCCACTTCAATCAATTGCTTTTACTGGACTATTTATTTATTTTCACTTTAATTTAAATTATAATTACTATGCGTAACTGACTCTACAAACATTGTTGTGATGATGGTAGTAAGAATATCTAAAGCGTATACCGTACTCGCAAATATCTCTTTTTCTTTTCCTCTTGATTTTGCTGCGCTGTTTGTGACTAGTGAAATGAAACCAGTGACCAAGACCAATGCATACCAAAGAGTAATAATACCTTTTAGAGTGTTATTTTACGAAACTTAATTTAATCAAATTAGTTGTACAGATAATTGTGTATAATATTTTGAACAAGTGTCATTCATTGTAATTAGGCAAATATTATTATCGTTTGCTATGAGGTTGAAGGTAGTGTTGTTGTTGTTGATACGCTTTACCAATAACAGTTGTGTAGTTGAAAAGAAATATGAAATGATTGGTGCATACCGTAACTAATTAATAATACATGGTGTAGTGGTAAAAACACAAAAGAGTAGGGGAACGTGCAGACTAGCTAATTTCTTTTGGTAGCAACTAAATACTTGCTACCATCTCTTTGTTAATTGCTGTCGATATTTATCCTCAAACAAACTATTCATTCTGATGGAATCATTCCTATAAATTTTGTTGTTAATTTTTTTGCTACGTTTTTGCTAACAAAAAATGGTACTTTTGCTTTCCTTTTCACGTACGAAATATATAAATATATATACGATGTATTAATTATGACAAACAAGATCAACTTTGTACTACAAGCTAATTCCCCAAATTGTGCTGAAGTGCTGAAAATTTCTAACTAAGCAACCAACAGACTGCTTTCCCAGCGGGAACTGTTGTTGAGGGTACAGGGAATTGCGTCAAGATGGTAAAAGGTAAACAATAAAAATAAATAACGTAAGTCGGTTCATTCATTTTGAAAGCCTTGAAATTGATTACCACGTAAAACGTCTATGAAAAGAAGGGATTTATAGGTAATAAGTCAGTGTCATCAGAGGTCACACACGGACAACACAGAAAGTAGCCCAATGTAAAATAATATTAATTATACGTAATAAATTCAATCATACTTTAATTGCTTCCTTCATGGAACAATTAAAGATGATGAAAATACGGAAAGCATGGAACTTGGAAAAATACAATGGTACCATAAAACTTGAATAACCATAATGTTTATAATAATAATTATTTAATCATTTAGAGAACTAAGTAGTGGAAGGTAGTATAACAGAAGAAGTAGGGAAGAAGGTAGATAAGTAGGTACGATATAATTCAATTTTACCATGTTGGTAGCAAAAGGCCAACCAGTAAAGTATCAGTTTCTGAGTAGCCATTTAGCATATTTTTGTTTGCTTTTGTTTTCTTCAAGTAAAATTCAAGATGTTTCAAATTATATCTTCTGCAGTGCAGTTTGTGGTTCTTTAAATGACTTACAGTTGAAGGCAGATAGATGTGCCAGAAAACACTTAATTATGGGATATTCGGTGGTTATTTAATTTTTATTGTGAGGAGCGTTATAATTTAGTCGTTGCGGTTCAAAACTTGAGACAGTTTTGGAGTGTACAACAGGTTGAGGAGAAGAGAAACTGTCAGTTTCATTTTCCGGTTTTAGTTCTGTTCCATAGTCAACATGAAGCATGAATGTAACATAACCGATCGAGCTCGTTTTCAGTGTAGTAATAATTATCAAACTTATCAAGCATTGTAGAATTAGAAATTCTCGTGATAGGTTAAACGTGACATCATGTCATCAGAAATAAGATTAACAACCAAGTTTACTACAAATACGATATGATAAGCTTAATATTCTTGCTAGGTTCGTTGATGTGCTAATCAAAGGTCAAATCAGACTTCAATAAATATACGTAATTAGACAGCAATACATATTATATTAATTGTAAGGGTCGTAAAGCCTGGTTTCTTACTTTTCTGACTTGAAGGGTACTGCATGCATTTCACATTCCACGACAATTTCCGTAACATACTTAAATCAGAACGTCAGAACATTTCCTGCTCTTTTTTTTCAGGGTTAATTGACCAACCACTGACTTACATAATCTTAAAGCAATTTCCTTTCTATCAACTTCTTTCGAACAACAGGAATCGGATTACATATTCTATTTTTGGAGCAAATTGATTATTTATTCACATACAGGACTGAACCTACTTTGTTGCATAGAGGATATCCGTCCAAACTATGTTTCCATTCTAATTCATTTTGACAATGACAAATCTCCCCCAAAAACGCGACATGTACTTTTTAAAGTGACTGTCAGACATATTCATGCAGTACCCCCAATCATGATTTTAGGTTGATTCTGTTTTGTATTGCCGTAGTGACGCGATTTCATTTGAGACTTTAAAGACGGCAATGTCAAAATTGGGATTTAAGTGCGTTAAAAGTGGAATATCAACTGTTTTGCTAAACTCTAACTGACATGGGCAAATCATTTGCGGCTTCTAGGTAGAATCTTACACTTGTAAGTCAAGTCCAGTGTAAGTTATACATAATAATAATAATAACGAAAATATTGGATGACGTATGTATGGGCAAATTTCCTTTTTGCTCATGCACACTTAGCATTATCATTATTATTATTAGGGTTATTATTATTATATTATTATTACTCAATCAAATGAACGATGCCTTACACGGAACATCATAAACATTAAATTATGGTGTTGACGATGAGTTAAGAAAGGAAGTAACATGACGATGCATTGTCATCTCCCCGAGAAAAAAACGAAATAATCATAAACTGAAGATAATCCTATAAAAAATTCTACAAATAAAAACTGAAAAAAATAATACCCAAATGAATAATTAGGATTTAAATGACCTACTGCAAAGAGAGACTTGATCACTGTAAAGAAAAAAACAGCAAATGACTGCTGACATGTGTTTCCAGAAACAAATGCATTTTTAGGGTTGATACAAAGCATTCAGACGACAATTTTAACCGCATAAACAAAAAAAGAAAATACGCGCACCTTTTAGTCTTAAAATACTTTGTCTGATCATCAATAATTTGTAAAAAAAATATCAAACAAGATAAACGTATTTTATACGGAATAGCGTAACCTAATAGCTGACAATGTCATCAAAACCGGGAATTACGTGAGGTTCATTTCTTCACAGAAAGAAGTACTTATATTAGGACGGAAATGAAATCAGGAATAGGTATGATTGAGGATTATGTCATGGATTAAATGTCGCTCAGTTTACTACATAATTTACTAATTACCTAGAATGTAAGGACAACGTAAATATTATACTGATTAGGAGTAAATCTTGTTACTACGATTGACATGTTTGATGATTATGCTGATGAGGACGATGATGGAAAAAATCTTAAATGACTACTTAAACTATACCGTAATTATACCTCTTGTCAAGTTTAGGTATGAAAACATTGAGCAGGAAGTTAATATAATTCAGTTATATTTAATAAGGAAACAAGATGAAAAGGATATAACCATGATTGCCTAGATAGAAACAAATACATATCGCATTTTGTGCTAGCAAATTTTTTGATCACACAAACAAAAACAGAAAAATCATCGTAATTTTAATGACGTAAAATACAATATTATTATAATTATTATTGCATAGATTAGTTATAAATCTTTATTACAACTTTTATGGACAAAGAGAGAGGCTCTTTTTTAGGTAGAAACATAAATTACAGAAATTACAGTTACTACAGTCTTTTAAATAATTACTAAATTACAGTAATTTCAGTTAGTGGACATTGTCAAACCTATATTCTACGTGAAGCAGGATAAGTCTTAAATTAGGTGTGGAAACTTGAAGCTAATTCAGATGATATTAATATCCATGATTAAGTAAAAATTTTTAAATCATTGAAAAGATTTTATTTCCCTTTCGTTGTGCAGGTCATTCTTAAAATTCGGATAAAAATACCTTTTATTTGGAATAGCAGTAATATATCATAATATCACTGGGTTTTTTAAGAGTTTCGCTGTTTACGGATTACACGAGATGAGGATGTAATAATTCTTTGTCAATGCAATGTTGTCGTCTAAAAAAACGCGAACTCTAAACATTTCAGATTGCATGCAAACAACCGACAGATACAAAAAAGGCGAACATCACTTATAACGGTCAAAATCAGGTAGGTAGGGTGTCAGTTGCAAATAAAATTAATATGGATAAGCAATCAAGTGATATCTTCATACTATATTTCATAACTTCGACGTGGAGATTTTCTTTTTGTTGAACACTTTTTTCCATTTAAAGTAAATGATTATATTTTATGAGTTCAAACCAAAAATGATATCATGGAAAAGCTAAGGAAAGTAAGGACATTTAGATTTTAGGAATAATAAAATGCGCATTCAAAAGTGCAGTGCAAGAATCAAGGTGATTTTTTAAAGAACTTAATAAACTCGTAGAATGTACTTAATTGTAGGCGGATAATTAATGATTACAATACAACAGACATATATACGTACATGATGCAGCGTTTACATAAGATGAAAGGAAGATAATTTTTTCCGCGTGGCATGTCTTTGACATAATATGTAGTTTGTTAGAGCCGCATGATGCATAATCATAGCTGTGGTGGTGAATTGTTTACTTCTCATATTGAAAAACAGGCAATGTCAATTCAGGTTAATGATTAATGTGGAGATGTCGGTATGTATGAGTCTAACTAGCTTCTTCTTCGCTGATCATTATCTGTAATGTTAATTACTTGTCGACACGTGGTGACACAATAAAAATAAGGAAGATGAACCATTCAGGTAGAAAAAAATGGAAGGAGAAACGTCGACGCGGTTGGTATATGTCAGATACTTAAAATACTTGATAATAAAATTGTTTTATAGGGTAATATGTCTAAAATGTAAACTCTAAGCGTACCAATGGTTTTTATTAGTTTGTTACACTGTTTTATTATTACTGTAGTTTTTATTGTCGGTATTGTTGTTGTTGCTACAAGAATTTTTTTTCTCTTTTGGCAAATTATTATTATTATTATTAATGCATTACGTAATTTAAAAAGTGTCTCTTGCACACTGATGGCGGCAAATGCTATGTAATTAAGCATTTTATGGTACATGTTAGATTAAATAGTGCTTGCTTACAAGAAATATAATATAAAAAATATATATGTGTAGTGTAAATGTTGATGAAAGAAAGAAGCTACAAATGAGAAAAAGATTGTTTTCGTTGATTTTGTGGATTATTATACATAACATGATATTGCTATTTTAATTAAATATTTTTTCCCTTTTTTAAACTGTTTCCTTCAGAAAGACGAAAAGTTTTAAAAATACATTATTGCTAAATTACTACTGTAAGGTTGCGAGCGTAGTTAAGAATGTTATGCGAGTTACATAAGAGCAAACCTAATAAATAAACATTTATCATAAAATAACAAAAAAAAACAATAACAAATGTTGTCTCGTGTTACATGAAAGAAATAAAAATGGATGTATGTAATCATTCCTGGTGTAAAAAATCGTGTCATTTTTATATTAACTCCCAAGTTGGACGAGATTCAAAGACTAATTAATCCATCAAAATCGGGTGTCCAACAACCCAAATTGTGATATGACGCCTCTTCATTCACAAGCACATCGATAACAATATTGTGTCCAACTTTCCGTGCTCAATAAGCCTAAAGTCGCAAAAAATTTACATCATCAAAATTAGAATCAGACGGCACATGCTATGATGCTTCAAAGTTAAGAAGATGAAAGTAGTGGATCTAATTCTCGGTAAGCCTTATGCTGTGTAGTCGGTAGCTATTTATAAAAAAAATAAACAGCCATCAGCGTTACTCCATTATTGCATCTGATTAAGAGATGACGTTCAAGTGATCAGTAATAAGTGCATAGTAGTCGAAGTCACAATAATGAGAATGCACATTACTGCAACCTCTCTGGCTCTCAGCTACTTATCATGAAAAGCAACTTGTTTACATCGAAGTCATCATCAATCTGTATCCCATCACCGTGATTTACATGCCATCCTCTACGATCCCTATCAGCAGGAGCGTTATTTTGCAAAACTGGATGTCATTAAGAGTGACACTGCACAACACACCACATTCTAAAAACATCCTTTTACTCATAAACAGACATCAATTTTTTTTGTTATTGTAATCAAGCCAAGTTCAATGAGAGTGGGGAAATAGATGCAAAAATCTGCCATACATTTCGTTCATGTGGACGTGCATTTGTATGCAAGCTTTTTGGCGACTACTATTAAATCCCATCATTTCATTCATTACTCCTTCATTCATTCCCCGCAGTGGATATAGTCTTGAAAACACCCTGTGCCTGTCATAAACTCGCAGGCAGACGCAGACAAGCAATTTCACATGTACTCACTATACATATGTCATCATTATAGCATCTCTGTAACGATTGTTGTTACTTTTCAGTTAGTAGACTCTAACATAACATGGTTCACTCTCAACTGTTCACCACAACAACTTCTGAGTACTCGAGCTAGGTAGGTAGGTATTACGATAAGAAGTTGTGATTATAATGAAGAGAACGTAACATAACAGCCTTATAACATTTTTTTTACCATGAGATAGCGTTTCGTAGTTGCAGAGGCACACATTCTTTATAACAGGATGACGCAAGAGGAATTGACCCACTTTCTCTACTCACATAGCGTGCATAATAATAACACAGTACACCTCACCTGCTTACCTACAAACATTGACCTAAAACTCATTGTTGAAGATAGTGAGATGCAGACCATCATCTCGCTCAGCATTGTAATAACAATCAGAACCGCAGAGCGCACAAGAGAGGGAGAGAAGCGAATGGGAAAAAAAGAACGAGTGAATTGTAGGGGAAAAGGAGGAAGCAGTTATGTCAGTCCCACCGCAAAACTCCCCGTATTAATTTTATTATTATTACTTATCACATTTTAATAACTGTAACTGTTCAGAGAATATATATTATTTTCTTGTCGCATTCTTTTCACACTGTTGCGCACCAACAAAAAAATCTTTTATTCCGTCACAATACAACAACAATGAACAGAGGGGTAAAAAATGTGCATAGCTGCTGGTTAAGTAAGAAGATGTTAGTTAGCGCGTCAGCCTTTTATCGCGTTTTTAGTTGGGTCTTACGCTGTTTGTGTGACACAAGCGGTGTTGATTACTACTCGCCTGATTCTCTGTTGAAGTAACTTGCTAATTGTAAGGCTCTAATCAGCCAATGAAAAGGGATATCACGGGCATGAAAACATTCTCATGTAGTAATCCAAATAGAACGGATTAAATTTATAATGATAACAACAACAATAAAGAATACTAAAGAAAGAAGGCAGACACGAGGCACAAAAAGCATCTCCTTGTGGTACTAACGTTTTACAGGAGGAACGCTTTCATTCATTCAGATTCACTTTTTTTCAACGAAGCTCATGTATCTAGTACAACTTTAAAGATAAAAGCCCGTCTACCAAAATCAGGCAAATGTGTGGTAATTCTTAAGAATGTAGCACACACACACTTCTTTTTTTGCATTTGTGGCTACGGTTTGGCTACTTATAACCATTTTTTAGATAGGTAAAGCTCAAGAATGTAGTTTAAAATAGAAATGGTGTTTGCTTTATATTATTGCGATTCAACTTTCAAATTTAGTGGTGTGCTGCATGCTTACCATTACAATACGAAGTGCGTAGTCAGCGTGCAAGGGTACTTTAATGTTTTATTATCAAACTTTTCCGGCGCCATGCCACTCTTCAGAATTTGCATATTGAAGAATTGAACTTCAACTCTCATTCATCAATGCAACACACACACAGAGTGCAGTTTCATATAGTAATGAACTCCGTATGACATTTTTATATTTCAGTGGACCCCAAGCTGCATAACATTGAATGTATTTTTTTTTGCAAGTTGTATGCACCTCGACTAGATATGTCGTGGTGATGGTAGAAACGCAGTAGATAATTGTGTCTGATAATTATGATGCAACTGTTGTCATTATTACTGCAGAAATCTAACTGCGCAATAAAATCCTCTTTCTTGCTAGCGAGTAGTAGGTACTTGACGGATTTCATAAATGGCTAAAAATAAAAAAAGAGTATAGAATAAACTAGAGCGCTCTCAGCTAAAGAACCTTTGATTATTTGCTTGATTATTTGCAAACGAGATTGAGTTGAAATGCTTTAGGTCTATGATGTGGTGATCCTTGTACCTGCATGTCACAATTATCTGATCAAATTAGTAGAATGCATTATTTACATTGCACTCGCTGTAGGGAAATATTTGCAAGCAGCCACTTGTTATCTTTACTTTGGTCCGTCACCACCATTTTATTGGCTTCTGTATGGCAAATTACAAAAACATCCTGTTGTTTGCGGCTCATCAACTGTCAACATTTTTAACCTGAGCATTACCTTGCACGAGTCAGTCGTCAATACAAGGAGCTTGGTCCACCATATTCTATGCATCCTCAACCGACAATAAACATGTATCCGCTCGAATGCCTCACTGTATCAATCAGCGAGGGTGCAGGCAAACGGACAGGTGTGTAATTAATTAATAAAGTGACTACTTTTATGGCTGGTGATCCGTGCCAATTTGCTATAGCATCCTTTATTTCATATGCTTACCTCCTTAAATCACTAAGTTGTTGTTTTTTTTTGCGAGAGCGAGTTGATTGGAAAGGAATTTGAGACATTGCTGATTGATAGCTGAGTTGGATTTGTGATATTACGCAGTAGTTCTCCTTTTTTACTGACTGAGCAATGAAGGATGAAGAAACATAAAGAGTTTCTTTCAAGAATAAAATCACATATACATACTAGTTGATTGGAAAGGAATTTGAGACATTGCTGATTGATAGCTGAGTTGGATTTGTGATATTACGCAGTAGTTCTCCTTTTTTTACTGACTGAGCAATGAAGGATGAAGAAACATAAAGAGTTTCTTTCAAGAATAAAATCACATATACATACACAAAAATGCACAGGTAAGCAAAAAGGAGAAAGGAGACTGGGAAGCGATCGGAATATGTGAGATTTACTGCAGCCTTTGATGTTGGCGGTAAATAAGGAATAGAAAATAAGTTATGTCTTGATCTCATAACGAGAACTACATACACATTACTTATTATGGCTTCCAAAACTGCCAATTCTACCATTTGTAGATAACATTGAAACAAGCCAGTTAATGCTTGCAATTAAAATGATTGATGCTTCTGGCACAAGCGGAAAATCACGGTAAATGAACATGATCCCACTTTTTTAAGCTAACTGATATTTTTAAGTCGAAATGGTGCATGGTCGTTCTTGGCCCGAGTCCAGCAGGACAGATGAGAGGGAAGATTTTGAAAAAAAAAATAATCGCTATAAATAAAAATATATTGTTCCTTCCATTTAGATCATTGTCCATCCACATCATTTCATTGAGAGTAACCGGAAATAGACTGCCTCGTAAAGTAGCCCCACTCACATCTCTAGTTATGCTTGCTATCAAGGTCTTCAATTCCGAGGTCTGTTCCATCGTATGAAACGAAGCAAAGGCGCTTCTATCAAAGCTGTACTCCTATTGACGAAGGGCACGACGATGCAAAAATGTAAAAGTGCAATTATGCATGCATACCATTGGAGTGCATCGTATAAACAGAAATTCATACATTAATATTGATCGGAAGGAAACTTACAACACAGTTTGGGTTTGGAATTAGGCAAGCCACCAATAAACCATTAGCACCCACATAATATCAAGATTTTTGGGTCAACAGTAGTAGTAATATGGAGTCAATAAAATGTAGCCTATGATGCGGTTAATTGATCTGGTATTAGTAGGTATTACCACAAGATTTACTGAAGTCATAATATGATTTTATTGAAGAGGACAACGAAGTACATAGTTACAAGCATTATATGCATGCGTCTGGTAGTCTTTTTTTTGAATTCGATACAGTTTGAGATGATATATCAGTTGTCACTTATTCATGAAAGAGTTATTAAAAGAAAGTTTGCTGATTATTTTTTCCAGGATACCAGAATGTGCACTAAAACGTTTTATGAGCTGTCGATCATTTTATTCCAAAAAGTTTGGCGACACCTGTGATACTGTGGCACAAATTTTATGAATCATATATTATCTTGCAGGTGCATTTTTAATGACAATTTTACAGGGAGAGTGACGTGTAACGACACAGGTACGAAACATTTATTATTTTTTTTTAATTTTACTTGGAGCTATATAATTCCACAGCTGCGGCACTATTTTTTTTATTCCACTGTGTAGTCCTATTTGTTTTCCAGTAGATTATTCCAACTCTCTATACATTTGTTTCACTGCACTGGTGCGCCGAGTGACCTAGTGTTCCTCATCGATTGATTGATTCATTGGTAAGCCGTTTTTGGTGTGCTATAAAACAGTGTGAGGAAAAGGAAAAGCCTTCAGGGTAACTTGAGATCGCCACGTGCAATGTGGCGATCATGGAAAATGTCAGTAATGCAATCTAAAATATGCCAAGCTGTTTGGATTTATATGTGCGGGGGACTTCATAAAATTACTTTTACTATTTATAAAACTACTATTCCATTTTCTGCCCACGCTCACTTTGTAGTAGTTTTATTTTCTCTCCCACATGTCCCATTTCGTGTCACATTTTCCTGTTGCTCCTGAAGCTGGTGATGATTCGCTTTCAAGCCAACTTGAGCTCGCTGCCGTGGTCGATATCTACAATATTTGTTTTGCACACATGCATACCATTTTTATTACCCATTTGTTTTTTAAATTCCACATACGCAACTTTTTTGTGACAAATACCTATCTGTTTCATTTTCCATGGATTGATAACGTGGTTTTGGAATTTCTATTGTGGCTCACCGGCTGGCCAGATAATATATAGAGCAAGTGCACTGCATCCACAACACTCGATTACATGTTTCCTTTATTATTACGTCTGCCTACCAGCAAGCATTCTCATCATCATCATCACCGCCACCGTCATCATCGTCAGCGCCGGTCGGGTCGTTGTGTTCACTTGTTATTGTGCTACTTTCTGTTACGTGTGCAAGCTTCCCACTCACCACATCCGCACCAATCTACAATAGCGACGCTTCAACGTTTTTTTCTTCTCTTCTTTCTACGGTTACTACTACGAAAGCATCAGCTAATAGTGATGAGCACAACGATGATGATGATGTCATTCGTCATCCTGGACTTACGTAGTTGTGTCGTATGTCTCAGCTTTGTCAGGAAAGTTTGTGGGTTCTTGGCGTGGTAAACAAAGTAGAGTGCTTTATCCTTCCCGTGCCGTTCATGTATTTCTCCATTCATTCATTCATCCTTCCCAGCTTTTCCTGAAATTTGCTCTTTCTTCCTCCCACTCAGAAACAACAAGGAAATTGTATACCTCACGTCAATGATTAAAACACAGTTCGCGGAATCCTTTTTGCCAGGCTTTTTGCTGTAGTTGGGTCTAACTTTGTCGTTGTTCTATACAAATCAGATTTTTTGTTTCGCTTGAATTGCTCGACAGTATGTGTGTAGTTGGGAGTGTAGTGGAATGAGCAAAGTCAGCAAGCATGATGAAATAATGTTTTTTAGATTGAATGCCTGTCTAACCTCTGTTGTCAGCGACACTTAAGCATGCAAATCATTTCAGGTTATTACTATGTACTTGGCTTATCACTCTGCAAATTTCATTGACAATGGAATGTTTGGAGGACCATGGATCCATTCGAGACAGTAATGATGATGATGCCTGTGCCAACCTCAACATTGCAGACGATTGACCAACTCATGCAAAAAAACCTTTTCTAAGGTCTTATTTTTAACAAATGGCCGTGATATGCAAATAATTTACTGCAGTTATTAAAGCAGCAGTGAGACAAGTACAAGATAAAAACAATAGAAAAAAAGTCAATACTATTTTACCACCAACCCCTACAATTGCTTACAGCGTTATCTTATTATGCCCTCAGATAAATTACTGCAGACAGACGAGAAAAAATAGTACATTGTAGACGATATACCTAACATATAATAATATGTAGGAAAAAAAAAACTTTGTGATGTGGCGATGATGTTGAGGAGAAGTGTGCAGAATGAGCCCAGTCTGTACCACACACGGACTGAAAAAAAGTGAATGAAACATGAAACAGGTCGAAAATTGGTCAGGATGGTGATCATAAAAACAAAGTCGGCACATGTATTCGTGCCTACTTGGATTACTTACTACCCATTTTTACAATAGTACGAAATCATGCAAGCATTTCCCTAGTTTTATTCAGCAAGAATGATAATCCGCCATATAACTGCATTTTACGCAAATGCTTCCTCACATGCGTTTATCTGGTGATTTTGGTGTACCTACATTGTTGTTTTTAACATGGTGGTGGAGTGACAAGAGCGGAGTTTTGATAGAGCCACGAGAGCACGAAACAAGTAAGTATAGTGTAATATATCATGATGCTGATGATGAAAAAAGAGTGATGGCCTTGGTCTTTGTATATACGTTTCCTTTTCTTCAGACATGCCTTTGCTGCTGCAACAATGAAATGCGAATATTTGGTGGATGTGGACGGACAGTCTTCTAACGTATGTAACGGTATACTTCATAAAGCAACCTTAATAATTTTACAGCAACAACAACATCAGATAACGCAAAACAGTGGTTTCGTGAAAGAATTGTTATTGCGTTACACCACCACCACCTTTCAGTTTGTTACGTGTATGTACCAACTCGACCTCACTCACTCTTTTTTCACTAATCTTTATAATGTATTATGCAGGTGGGTCGGAGGTGCAAAAAAAGATTACTTTGTTTGTTTGTTAGCTCTGAAAGAGAATGAATTAAAAGAATGAAAAAGAGGAGAAACGTTTAGATTAAAAAATATTTATTTATTGCGTTCAATTCTTCACACTCTCTGTGGTTCGCATTCTTTGCTGGCAAAAAAAGAGAGACCCTTTACACATTCTTTTGGCGTCACTTTGCAAGAGATGCTCAAAAATTGCTTAATTGGGGAAAATATATTTCTGCAGTCACGCATATTTTCCCTCATGCACACACGTGAAGAATTGATAAACAGTAAGTACAAAAAGTGGGGAAAAAGGAAGAAAGTTAAGGGTAAAGAATGGCTGTATAAATTGACTTGAATCACTGTCATTTCACGTTAGGCATAGAAGATGGTTTTTTTTATCAAGAAAGTTAGTAAACATGTCAAAAAAGACGCTATTTGCTTGACGTCGTAGGAATGCAAGTATGACGTCTCCTCTGTTGTTGGTTTCTTCAATAAAAGTGGCTGCCGCGGGGAGGACAAGTACTATAATATTATGCACGCTGCTAAATACTCAGGAATCAGGTATCATAGTTATAAGATGAATATGTAATACTCATGTTAAATCCTATTTTGTGCCTTTTTAATGCGTATTCGGTTTATCCTCCTTCTCATTATTTTCTCATTTAACGCAAATATCTCTCAAGTCCTAAGGGGATTTTCCATTTTGTCAACGCCATTTTAATTAATATTTTAAGCTTCCTTTTTGGGAAAACCCTTGAGGCAAGCAGCTCTTTCAAATTATGTATCAGTGCTGGCACAAACGCTCTTGGCGATCGCACCATCAGTCTTTATTACTTGCATTGCCTACTTTCCATTCACACCTAACGGAGAAGTGTAACTCAGCAATGTTCCTTCCGAGTTCGGATATTGACATATTTTTGCAACAACAACATGCGCAATTTGTCATATTTTCGCATATACCTTTAACATAACTACTACTCGTGGGCTTCTCCGTTAACGTCCTCATTAAAAGCATTAAGGAAATGAAGGAATAGGGTTTTTGTGCCCACCTATTATTATTTAAATGCTTTTACCGCACCGAACCGTCTTTTCTGGGATGGCATTTTCTCGTCTCCCAACCAGTGCATCTACCGCGAATATGAATTACCATTTTTCATTACGTACATACAGACAAGCCCGTTTTCGGCAATGTGCAAATTTTTGTATCCAAATTTATTGGGTGGAAAATATCAGGGCGCGAAGGGACGACGCAGAAAATATTGGTACTTTGTGCCCATAACAAGGAGGAAGTTGATGTTTTCACAACACAGGAAAATGAGAACAAGTGCAAAGAGAATCTTAAAAAAATTTCATAGTAATCGGTTCTTGTACAGTGCGGACAATGTAGCGCACTAATGCGTCTACCTAGAATTGTTTAGGAATATGGCATAAGTCGGCTAGGTAGACGGAGGCCTTCATCACACCAGCTGCGATGCAAGTAATGCACTTTGGTTATTTTTTGTTCGAAGGCTACAGTTGCGTTGCGTTGCACCAAGAATTGTGTCGCAGTACAAAGTACAAGCCTTTTGTCTGATAGTTTGATCTTGCGACTAGAATGTGCAAAATATATAAAGTAAGGTAAGGTAAAGGTAAAATATCTATGAGGTGGAGTACAACTGTGAAGTAAAAGTGACTCCTTCTATATAGAACTTTGGTTGGGCTCTTCCCTTCATCATCATTAGGATTCTCAGAAGAGAGATTGCAGAAGAGAGAAGCCAACATGATAATCCCATGCTAAAATGTTGATTGGGTACGCGCTTGAAGTGTTTGTTACTGAAAGCATGAAAAAATTGAATCGTACACTCAGCTAAGTTTCAGGTTGTTTTACAAGAGAATCTCTTTTTTTTACCGAGGCGCTAGGTACGGTTGCAATAATAATGTGCTATCTTTTTCTAAATGAATTTCAAAAGTTGTTCAAGGATATCAGAAACAATTCGAAACTATACTGATGTATGAAAATCCTGTCGCTTATTCATTTGTGGATGTTTTGTCCGTGAACTTTTCGTATTTAATATTGTAGCGTAGGTTAGGAATGCATATTTAAATTGTTTAGTGAAATTTGGAGGGAATGCTCAAGATTTTTTTTTGCAGACAGAGATATTTTATTTTCATCCTTTTTAGCTGCGAACAAGCTATATTTCCTGAGGAACAAACTATAACCTGTCTTTTTATGCATATGCATTATTTCGATAAGATGGTGGAACCTGAGCCAAAATCCACATTCTAGAGTTTCTTCTTTTTACAACTAGCATCGATCGCATGCATCCATCCGGCTGAATCCACGTTGAAGGTCATCAACCCTATATCGCATCCCCTTTCTTCTCCAGCCGTGTGCCATGCTTCTTTATTCAGCCAAATGTTCCACGAACCAACAACATACGGCAGACGGACAAACAGTAAAACACGCTATGTATCTTAAGAACAAAAAAAAGCTTCCCCCTCGCACGGAACGATCAAAAAATCCCTACATGTAAAAATAATATTGCATTATAGCTCATGTCTTCCTTTTCCCCAAAAAATTACTTTTGGACCTAAGTGCACAGTAGAGTACAGAGAGATCTAAGAAGTATGCATACCTACTTCTAAAATCTAAAGTAAAGCAGCTGCTTTGGCTGCTTCCGCATCGTCCATCAAGAAATGAAACTCCTATATAGCGTCAATTCTACAAGCTGCATTCACCAACACCACCACCACCAGCGGTGTACCATTATTTAGTAAAAAGCGAGAAAACGTGTACATAAGTATCCTACAATAATGGAGCAACCAATATAAATGCACTGCAACAATCCTCTCTAAAATGCACACATTTTTTATACCTATTCCACTTCTATCTATCATGTAGTACTCTTGCATGAGTGTAATGAAACGTTTTGGCTCGGCAGGAACGGGGAGTTATAGCATTATTGAACACACAGAACTGTATCTACTCTTGGGTTATGCACGAGTAGGAGAGTTACATTCATTCACATTATTTTCGCAGCGCTGTGCAGCAGTGATACACACGCAAGGGTTGCTTCATGTATTGTAACAGAGAATAGCGGTTTTAGCGTAAGCATATCCTAGAATGGCATGAAAAAAAAATTCAGGCGGACAAAACAACGAGGTAAAGGGATTTTTATCTGAGTAAAAGACAGTTGTTGCTTTGTGTCGCAGGAGGAGAGAGTCAAGATTTCGTCTTCAAAATTTAACTATAATCTACAGCAATAGGTACTAAAGACAAAAAACTTTGTGCAAAAGTCTAGAAGTTATTTTCTCTCGGAAAAAAATATATCAGGTAAGGCCAATTCAGATTTCTTTGAGTATTTTTACAAGAATAAAATATAGAATCAAAAGTTGGTTCAGGTCGAAGAAAAACAACATCAACCCTCGGCAAAATTGTCAGATTGTTTAACTAAAAAAGCGTTTGTGCATTGGTTTTAGTCTTATTTGTTGTGGTGCGTGAAAAGTTAGTTTCTCGGTTTTTGGATTTATTATTGCGCAACGTACAAAAAAGGGTGGTAGTTTTACCGTAATCCACTTTGAGAAAATTTTACACATACATTGGTATAATTTTGGAAAATTCAGAAGAATCAAATTTGCAATGTTTTGTTTTCGTGGAAAGGACTCTGGTGTGTAATATTTAATGAAATTTTTGTTGATTCGGTGGAAGAGAGGAAAGGGAGGAAAAAACGAGTTAGTTAGAATTTACTTAGAATTTCTCTTTTCGTGTGTATTGGCGAGTATTGCGCTGTGGTTTTGCCTTCGTGAGCGTCGCTCCTGTAAACACTAAACATTACTGCAGGAAGAAAAGTGGAAAACAAACGGTAATTTCAGTTCCATTTAGCTAAGCTGATGATACCACGCATGCGTATACATGCACAGTTTTGCTTTCTAGGATATGGCCCCAACAACTGAGCCAGTCCTTCATCCATCCATTACAACTACAGACTTCTCTTGTTTATGTGGAATTTCCTGTGAATACGGTGTATGTGTGCAAAACAAGTTATGCAATTTACTTTCTTTTTACACACATGAGTCATGTGTTCTGTGACCTTTTCACGTGTGGGTGTGCTTCCCTGTATCGTCATCATAGCAAGGATTGTGGACCCATATTTATTCTTGCAACTGAACTCCTGTTTTTATTATTTTCTTGTGAGCTTTAGCAAACATGCTTGCATACTATGCTCATTTTAATTTATGCACAATGCAAAAGCCCAGTTTGTGCTGAATTTTTTCAAGACACAATTGCATATAAAAAATGGTTTTTTTTATTGGAACATCGAGTCTGCCGGCAGACCAGACAAGAAAAAATGTGTGGTGAGGATGATGATGATAATCAACAGAATATACAAAAATGCTGATTCTATGTTTGTCTAGTTTAAAAATATAAAAAAAAATCATGCAAGCTGATGATGATCACGGAATTGGTTGGATGGGTTGCAAAAAATATCCCACCACGAAGCTGTCTGTCTGTCCTGAACAGCTTACGATTGAAAGAGGCTATTAGGTATTACCTGCCTTTATGGTTTGGTTTTTTTTTACTTTTGGAA
>JAHZNF010004253.1:8294-33613 GCA_027744215.1 Troglopedetes dispersus | reverse complement strand
CCCTATTTCGCTGGATTTTCTCCATTTCGTAGTCCTCCCCATTTTTCTAAAATGTTTATTTATACTGGTCTCTCCAAACATTGCTGGTGATGTCTTCACTCAAAAGTAAACACAAAAAGATTTTTTTTTTGCATAATGTCCGGACGAATAAATGCCCTATTTCCTTGTCTCCATTGTTGTCCTGTTTTCATACTCCAAATTGCCCAATCGACCAGACGCACATAACTTTCAAATATGTGTCATATTCTTTTGAAGGTAGAGACGCACATTTACATTCTACAATTTAGCAGTTCACGTGCTTTTTTATCCATATTCTAATTTTAAAGGTTTCCATTAGTGACCTCATTAAATGCTTTAAAAATTATGGTACAATGGTGCGGAGGAGTGTGGAAACGGTTTGCTTTTGTAAAAATTTGCCTCAAAGAATTGTAAAATCTCTAGTTTCCCTGCACTAATTGGGAAATGGAACAAGGGTTACATGCAATGTTTTGTATACATCCGATTTCCTACCTACCTACTTTCCTACCTTTTATGGAAGTAAACTCCATGCTTCCAGCGAAATGTTAGAAAATTCTAAAGAAAAAAAAACACTTTAAATGGGAAACTACATAACAGGAAGAATGGTGATGAACACAAGCTGCACTCTGCTTTTCATCTAATGAATATATGAGATGTGTGAAATTGCTAAAAGCATTCTTTAAAAAAAAAGTGAGCAAACTGCATAAATATTAGATTCTTGTAGTAATGGAAGGTTTCGTGCCAACAAAAGTGAATCGGGTAGGTTGCTCGTCGTAGGTATGTAAAAAGCGCGGAGTAGAGATTCGTCAAAGATAGCTCTTCCTCGCACTTCATGTAATATGGTAGGTTTCGCTTATGCGCTCCTCATATCTAATCAAAATACCAAACTTTTCTGTTCCCTCGGTATTTTGACACGAAAGATTTTTTTTTGCAGAAGCGACTCCCACACGACGATCTCAGCATAATACCTTGCGAGCACGTATGATTGCTCCTGGTTCATGAAAACACATATCTAACTATTTCCTTGGTTGATGGCAAACAACGTAGTTTGGTCGTTTCCAGTTATCTCCAAGTATAGTTTCTCTCTCGCTTTTTACTACCTTGATATTCTTCCTATCATTGTTCAAGTGGAAATGAAGAAGGCATCGGAATACCAAGAAAAAAAGGAACAAAAGCCGGAGTGAGCAAAAAAAAGGAAAGAAAAAAAAAGTCAGCATGACTGTCTGCCTACCACGACCATTGGAAGACAAAAAAAACTATATTATGGCATCGTCATCATCGCGATCATCGTTTGTCGTCATCCTTTGCACTTCTCAATACCGTCCTCCACACTTTCATACAATATTATATTTTTTTCAGACCTTGTTCAAAACTATAGGACGACAGCTTTTTTTTTCACTTCCCGAAGTACTCCACCGTAACACACATAACACAGCGAGGACTCCTACATAGTTATGCTCCTCTTTTTTATTCCTGAGGAGGAAGGTATAAGGTACACAGAGTGGCGGTGGTGGTGGTGCACACACAATGGTGAAACGTGGAAAATGACTCTTTGGAAAATCAATCTAGGAAGCCATTAAGTTGATGCGATGCTCTACAAAAGCTGGTGGAATTTTTATTAAGGAGTTTTCATAACGACTATTCTTTCCTTTACCCAGACTTTCCCTCTCTTATTCCGCGCAAGAAAAAAAACGGAGAAAAAAATATATATAAGGAGACAATGCACCAGAGTGTGTGAGAGCGAAGAAGAGGAGAGAAGGAACAGGGAAACATTCTCATAAAGTGCAACAGACTGACTCCTGTTTTCAATGACTTTCCACTTCCAACAGAGTCACCAGGCAACAAAAGGAGAGAGAAGAAAAAAAATACGAGAGAATGGCACTCAGGTCTTGTGTGTGTGTGAAGAAGCAGGATTATGGGAAAAAGTTGTTTTTTAAATAGGAAATAAGACGAAGAAGAAGAAAAAAATGCATACTTTGCTGTTCCTCCTGCTACGTTATACATACAAAAAGCTTCTTTATTTCCTTCCGTATCACAGCACTCAAGATTTTTTTCTCTTGCTTGCTCAAGGAAATTGTGACTTGTGCAGAGAATTGTCTGTCTGTGTGCTCTACCGTGTTTACTGTCATTTGCTCCTCCGTTATTATTTGCTCCTCACTTTACATCTGCTCCATATTATCATTAAGGTTGCATAAGAAAAGGAAAACTTTTATAAGCTCGGATTCTACCGTGCTCCTTGTATCCTTTTGCTTAGGCGTAATCCTAATCACACCGGAGGCTCGTCTAATCACCAATTACAGATTTGATTTCATTTATTAACAATAATGCATTCAGCTAAGTTGCAAATGTATTTTCACAAGTTACGGTTTCTCGTCTCCATCAATTTTATTATGGAAAATGTAGTAATAAGGAAAGCTTATTATTCACCAGTCGTCAATCATAATACATAATTTGTAAAGTGGACCAACTAACTAGAATAAAAGGTTAATAATAACCACTTCTTACAAATTTTCGGTGTATTATTATGGTTTTTGGAAATTTTGGAAACAATGTGTTCAAACACACTTTGCTCTCTTTTATGACGACAGGCTTTCCATAGTATTTTGCATACAAATTTTAGGAATGAAATTAATTCTCTCTGAAAAATTGAAACAGATCCTTTGTGAGAACAACCTTTTCTGTCTTCATTCTAGAAACTATAAATACAATAGAAAATTCGGAGAATATCTTAATGCCTGGGTAATGTGCTTTTCTTGAAGACAAGCTGCCTCAAAGTGATTACGCAGTTTCGAGGAAAAACCCAATTGAAGTACGTACATGTCAAATTTTGAGGTTAATTTTATAATATAAGATTCAATTTGAACAAAGTAATAATGCGCAAAACTGCTACTTGGACAAGGATCGTTAATACTTTTAGACACTAATATACATTTTGTATTTCCATTAAGCCCGGAGCCTTAGTCTTTTGCCAAACACACACATAAGTAATTCGATGAAAAGAACAAGCTGCTTTGCTCAACAAGAGAAACCTCATTAAATTCACGGGGAAATGGAGTGCTGTCATCAGCCCTGCTAAATAAATAATAAGAATAAACCACAGGGTAAACTGGTTATATGGCTGTCTTTCCTAGTTTCCCCGGCAATAATGAGAAATAATGAGGGACTTATAATAAAATATTGTATGTGTAATTTCAGTAAATGATTGAAAGCTGTAAGAAGATCTGATGTGGAGCTGACGGACTCATGTAAATAAATAACAGGGAAAATATGCACCGTGGGCGAACTCTGCTCCACTAACTTGGTTAGGATCTCCTTCCTGTCATCTTGATTCAATCCACACAACTCCTCCAGGAAATTTACTACCTGATGATGCTCAAAGCTGTTGTGTACATGTCAACATCTTTTGCTGACATGATTGGTTGTTGTGTTGCTACTCACAAAGAGAATCAGTGGAGCTCTCCGCGCTCCGCTCTTCAAAAAAATGTTTAGGATGGATGTTGACGAGAGACGAAGAAGAAGTGAAGAAAAGGCAACCTGATGCAGCTGTTGTCAAATGCAAAAAAACCGAGGGAAGAGCGCTCTAATAATACGAAAGTACGAGGAAGGAGGTACCCGCATCCGCGGAAAAAGAAGTGAGAATAAAACTGGCTGACTCACACTTTGAAAAAAAAAAGAGTTCCGTGTGTGCCATACGAATGGAATTCAGACACTTTCGCTCATTGTGTAACTGACGTTGTAACTAATGATCTCCATCTTCCTTCTCAAACGTTCAGCAAATGTCTGCCAAAGATTCAGTCATTTAAAGAGTCCTTAACAGGCTGCATAAAGACAAGACATGTGCACACGACAGCCTCACGAGTTGTTAACAGGGAGCTCAGTGTGCTGGAGAACACGGCTTTGTGTACCATAACTCGCATTTTTGTGTACAACCGTACAGATCCAGGAAGAAGGTGTGTTTGAGTTGACAGTGAAATGATTCAATAAGTCTTTTGCAAATATTCACATACATACATGGCACACACGCCGAACGAAACATGTGTTTTTCAAACGCCGTCTTTCCCTCCCTTTGGCGCTGTGTCAACAAAAAACTTCTTCTTTTTTGCACACAATTTGATAGCCAAATGAGAGACATTATTTGCATATCATTATTACGAGGATGAAAGCAAGCTGCCTTTGAAAAGAAAAAAAATAACGGGCGGAAGACAGAAACATGTCTTTAACTCATTCAACGTTGTAATTAGAGTGGAGTCTGTGGAAGAAGAAGAACATGTACTTAAAAAAGGATACACATTGGCTACTCTTACCAATTAATAAACTGTTGATTATGATTGGAAGGCATAATGATAGTGTAAGTATTCTTGCTTACGTCAATTAACTTTCCGCTATACTGCCCAGCTAAATGGCTACATAGAAGAAGGAAAAGGTAAAGGTAGGAATATTCCAGACGAAGGACGAAATGAAAGTAACCTAAGTTTCATAACGCTCCTCCACTTCCGTTTTCTCATTATCATTTTTTAATTGAATGCTGCCACCACCACCACCACCACCAAAAGATCTTCCATTTATGCATTCCCGCTAACTTGTCTCCTTTTTTAAAGTAAACGTGTGAGTAAATTAATACTAATGCATTTCCATCAGATAATTACAGCGTTTTAATGACTCCGTCGTTACTCTTAATTAAGGAAATAATTGCTGCGCTCCTTGTTTCATGCGTACTGCACCGCCAGCATTTTCAATGACCAGCTGCACGCGCGTCGTCCTCGAGAAGAGAACTCGCAGGGGTTTCATGAAGCATCCCGGGAAATTCAACGGATTTTTTTATTTCATCATCGTCGTCATCATATTTTGCTATGGAAGAACTTGGAACATGGCTTCTCAAAGCACACACATATTTGCACTTAATTTTTGAAAAAAAAAATTCCCGTGACATTAAATACACTGAAATTTGCAATCAGCACTAGCTTCCAAGCAAAGAGCAATTCAGGGTAATTTGATAATGAAAGGTGTAGAGAAGAAAACGTGACATGTATACTTAATCCGCGAATGCCCGATTGCTTACAATATTTTTTTTGTGGTAAGAAAACCCAAAAGGTAGGACAATCTTGTTCGGAAGGTCCAGGGAAAACAAGTTGTCCCTACCTGAATGAGGTCAATTCACCACCTAATCTAGTGTGCCATCGTATTTCACTTGCAGGCATTATTATGGATCAAGGCAGCAAGACAATTCCACATTTTTCTTCTGCTCAGTTCCTTGCGTAGAGGAGCATTGGAAAAGATATGCTTTAACTTTAAGAAAAGGTTAATATGTAGCGACACGTCTGCTATATAGCCAGGTCTTCCCAGGATATTATGCCACTTGCTTCTCGGCAGTGTAGTACATGTCTGGGCTGGATCCCTTCATCAGTGAAGGTAAGAGTGTAGAAAAAAAGTTCCAGATCACCTTGGTTAGACTTGTGTAAGCGCACAAATATCATCATCATCATCATCAATTCTGGTGGAGTTAATGCAAGACTTTTCCTCCTCCATGCTCAAGTACATTATATTTCAGTGGATTAAGAAGACTAGCTTCGGTTCATTTTTCTCATATGAGGGAACTTTTGGAGAGACTGGTTTTTTACCCTCCCCTGCTTGCCCAACTCCCAACCCCTTTCCATTGTCAGAGTGCACCTTATGTCATCTCCGGAAGCCCGGAGATAAAAAGGAGGAACGTTCCAGGAAGGAGTTCCGATGGCCCGGCAACAACGACGACAAAAAAAATGCTCACCGTCAGTTTTGCAGAATTGTTCGTGCATATTGGGGCCGGCCTAACAATTCATTTTATTTACGTGCACATCTTTACCTTTTTGCAGGAAGAAAAGTTGCTTACACAACCGGCGTGTTCCTGTGGAGAATATGAAATATAATGGTCTTTTGTTGAGGTGCACATCCAGGAAGGTAAGAAAAAAAGAGAGAGGAAAGTTGTTTTTTTTTCACTTAGAAGATCCAGGAAGAGCATTTTCATGGTGGGAAAAAGATGGGGAAAGTTTTTGTGTTGGGAAGAGCGGGCCATTAAGCGGAGAGTTGAACTGGCGACAACGCCGCAACGACAAAAACTGCATTTTTATGCACTTTTCCTCCTGTGCACTAATGATGCCTAATCTAGGGACGACGGCTTATTGCAACAACACAACACCAGGAGATAAGACCACCCACCATGAAGGTAAACTGCTCAACAGGGACATGTCCAACCTTTTCCCGGAATAATTGGGGGAATGCCATCATGTTGCCCGTCTGCTCTTCACAAAATATGAACGTCACGCGTTACTTATTTTATTAAGAGAGAAGTAACTAACTCCGGAGAAGAGACGCGAAAGGTATGAAGAAAATTGGAGTTGTTTTTTAGTTACTCCTTGCCTTGCGCGCCACTGCAGTGCAGTGGTAGCAGTTATTGGTTAATGGTTGTCTTTTACGATGGACATAAAAATTTCCACATATGCTTCTCCTTCCCTTTCCTGTCTTCTCATTTTCTTGTTTTCTCGCACACACACACACAAATATTATTAGTGGAGTTTCTTTTTTATCTGTTGCACTAGTTTCCTGTCTCTTCCAACTGTGCTCCTAGGTTTTGTTGAAGACAGAAGGATAGTTTTTTTATACATATGAGAAGTGGGAAGATGCACCCTTTCCTTTTCTACACCACCACCTTTTTCTCCTATTTTAGTCTCTAAACTTGCTTGAGGTCAATATGAGACCTGGATGGTGTGTGGCAGTCGCAAGTAAATAGTTTGGTTGTCTCCTTGGGTTGACACGAGGAACAATTTATCGTCCCTATACAGATGAGCAGTTGCTTTGCAAGCTACAAATTCTCGACGAGATATGATAAATTTTAAATTATACCCAAAACTAAGGGAAAAGGGAGAGCGAGGGATGCGCCTTGCCTTGCGTGTGTGTGTGCTCGAATGAGAGAAAAAACTGGAGAGTGAAGCAAAGAGAAAGGAGGAAGAAAGTAGGGAGTCATTTTAAGTGAAGCACAAAGGCGAAAAAGATGACAAAAGTTTTGCCATTTATTTTAACGTTTCACTATGATCTCACCAGTTTAATAGAATTGAAATAAAAGTTGGCTCCTTGATGGAACAATAGCGGCACTGAAGGGAAATTCGGGTGTGTGTTCGTGTATAACTACTACTTACCCGAGATATAATAATAAGGTAGACACACACACGCTCCCAACTTAAAATCACCAATTTGATGGCTTACTCTCTTCCTCACCATCTCTATTTAATGTGTTTGGTTACGCTTACACTGTAATTTACCGCTACTATCTGCTTTTTTACAAGCCCTTGGAGGAGTGGGCGGAGCGCACATTATAACTTCCAAGCCAACAACAGTCCAATTAACCGCTCCTCTGATATCGCTTCCAGAGGAATTGCAAAATGGACAGGATGTTCATAAGTAACACACACTCCCCACATTTACTCGGGGAAAACGGGGCTTTCCCTTGAGTTAACTAATTCAAGGTTTCCATGCAGAATGCTCCACACAAAAGTGCACATATTAAATGAGTTTATTCATTTGGAAGTGTTTTTTAACTGACACAAAGAAGCTCAAAACATGGAGTAAAGTAGATTGGGTCAACTTCCAAACTCAACTCCTTCCTCTACAACTTTTCAATTCAAATTTCTTTTATTCTTCAAGTTTTCTCCAGCTCTCTCGCTCTACCCTGATTCCACTTTCGATACACTCTCAATGATTAAATTCTTAAGGAGACTATTGACTTGGAAAGTTTAGAGCCTCGTGTCAGCTGTGAAACAAATCAAAAATTTATTTGAATAGTTTTTATGAGCTTCATTATTCACTTCCTTTTTCCTCTCCTAAATCACATTCTTAACTGAGTTCTGAGAGGTGATGCACCTTTAAAATGCTGAATTTCTTCAAGCCTCTTTTTCAAATTCTTATACATATTTCCAAAATCTACAAAAATTTTAAGTTGAATTCCTATCGCATTAAGAATCCAGTTCTTTAGTATTATATTTTTTTGTCTATGGCCACATTCCCTTTTTCTCCACTTCATCATCACCATTTTCGTCCCTCTCTCGTTTCCACTTCCCAGTCAGTAATTTAAAGCGACCGAGGAAACCGATTTTCAGAAATTCTAACAAGAGTATATTCATATGTTAAAAAGGATCAATCGTTTCCAAAAATTTTATTTTCTATGATGCAAATAAGGAACAAAATGTATCGGAGGAATTCTTGTTCCATAACGGTGCATCATGTGCTAGCCGAGAGTGTAAGAGCACGATTTGAATAGAGATCCCTTGAGAATAATTTAAAAAAATGCGTACATTCTCAGCCTCCCTTTTTTCTTTCAAACCGTACTTTACTTCAATAAAAACACATACAAAAAAGTATCTACACTGACTCCACTTTTCCTCACAGATGAATACAAAAAAGCAAAGAAAAAAAATTGTGGAACAACGGTTAAATGGAAAAAGAACATGGAAAAATCATGGATAATATAACATTATGTACACAGTAGGAAAAAAAGAGTACAAACAACAAATGATAAGAACAAGTCGTAAAAAATGTTTCTCACATTTTTTTTCTCTTGCTACATGGAATTCTAAAGCACCACCACCAGAACGGAGAGGATTTTGAGTACACACATCCCATCCAAAAAAAAACATTTTTGTAGGTTACACTTACGTGAGAAGTGGGCTACAGCAGCAGCAGTAGAAGTAAGTAATACTTGAAAGAGCAGTGAAGAGAGAAAAAGAGAGCGAATGTGTGTGTCTTAAAAAATAAAATGTGTCGATATGACCCTATAAGATGTGTTGCATATATTTGAGACGGTCGTTTTTTTGTAGTAATTTGTAGTAAGTTATCGATTACTGATGATGCTCTTCATATCAAGTGCGAAAAAGAAGGCTCAGCACAAAAAAGAAAGGAGCTCACAAAGTTTCAGGATTATATGAATTTGTTTACATGTGCTTTTATTGTTACAAAAAATATCCACGCCAGTCAGGGAAACTGAGAGAGAGGAAATAAGAGAAAAAAATCGAGATTCATTTTTTAAAAGCATAAAATATGGTTTCCACGAGGAACAGCAGTCAATCGCTGTCTTTCTTCGGATTCTTGGGATTTTACCTATAAAAATCCAGCTCGACATAGTCAACATTATTCAATAAATTGAGTCATGCATTATATCGATGTTAACTGTACACTAGATTTTTTTTTGCTAAGTCATTCAAATCATCCTTTTTTTCGTGGAAATGTGCCATGAGTGAAATCTACTAGAAAGAGCGGTTTTCTACGCCAAAAAATGTGCGAGCGTTATGTCCGTACCTAAGTCACTGAGTTCCGAAATTTTTTTGCATGACAGCAAGATTGTACCTATAAATGAATTTGTTTACTAAAAAAGGCATAATTTTATTCCTCTCCCGTCCTCACATCCATTTTCATCATTTAGAAGAAAAGTGAACAATCAAATTTTGGCCCAAAATTTGTTTAGAGAGAGTTCATTAAGGCATTTTTAATAAGATCTGTGTGTACTCTTAAAATTTAAAAATAGGACAACATAAGTGCACCCTGAACTTTTGAATATCAGAGAAGACAAAGGTTTCGCTAGTTTTTTTTGGGAGGAGCACGGAATCCATATTTTCCAGCTTTAACTATAATATTATTGGAAACAAAGCGTTGTGATGGTGTATCACAGGATTACAGCCACTCCTGCCATCCTAATCCCTAATTAATAGTAATTGCGTGAACCACATGAAGTGGAACGGCTCAAGTAGACTTCAAATCTCTTCCATTGAGACTCTGCTCAACTCATTTTAGAATAAAAAACAACAACATTATACGCTCTCAGGTTTTCACATAACAATTTTGCATGATGAAAAGCATCAGTTTTTCTACCAGTTTAAAAAAATGAAAAGGAAAAGCCCTTGACTGAACCAGATTATGTAGTCGCGTTTGAAACACTGCGGAAGAGAAAATATTGTGCATCTGCGTACTAGACCAAAAATTGAATAAAATTATTTCGAGAAAAAAAAAATGTATTGGAAAAAAGTGCATTACTGCTACTGCTGCTTTCACTCAAAACAGACATTAGTCGTCCAAACATTCCTCTCTGATGCTCTTGTGGTGAAGGATAGGAGCGGTAAAATTGAGGGAGACAAAAAATTGTGAAAGGAATGAATACTAGTGTTTTTCTCTCACATCCCATCGATTCCGGTTGACTCTCTAATATACCAAAAGAGAAATCACTGCTCAAGTGTGTAATGTGAGCCTTGGTTCGTGGTTAGTTAGTCAATGCACGCACACGATTTTATTGATGAAATCATACAAAACACAAACCGTCACAATGACAAGTATGCGTGCACTGCATCCTCCATTTCACTTCCAAATCTTTCCCCGTCGGTGCGAGCAGGAGCTTCTGTGTGTGTGTCCCACAAAAAAATTCATAATTTTAGACAACGATATTTCCCTTGAAGCCAGGGGTCGCCGGTCGCCATAACTCATAAGGTATAAAGAAGTAGCACGAAGTGGTTAGAATCCTAGCTACTATTTTAATTTTTTTTAAAACGAAACTGGATATTATTGATTGAAGAATTTGAATAAGCATAGAAGTATATTTGAGTTGATGAAAACTTGGGAAATTGTTGGTAATGGATAGTTCTGGTTGGAAAATTTGGTTAGAATAATTTTGAGAGATTTCCTCGACTACTCTTCTGGACACACAAAAATTATAGAGTATTCCTGCCAGTAATTCCGTACTACTCCCACTAATAATAATAATAAAAATAAAAGTAGGGGCACAAGGAAACCGAGAGAACGGTGGAGTTCCAGGCAATCATCTGGTTCTCCGAGACCTCCTTTGCAATTGCAATGTTCGCTACTTGAAAACAGTGGTGGAGTTTAGAGTGGATAAATGCGAGGGCATTAGAGGGAACGTACATGCTATATGGTAAATTGATTTTAGCCATTGGGATGAGTAGTCCAGATGCTTACTTCAGCTTTTTCCAACCCATTAAATACACTCGAGTCACTATTTCTTCTGTGGAGCGGGCAACAGGAGGAGGAAAAAAATAATAAAATTTGGAATAATGAGACGAATAAGACTTGAACCTTTGTGTAGGAAAAAAAATAAATTTTCTACCTATTACTTATTGACTACTCAGGCCCAGGAAAAAAATATACGTTGGCAAAAGGAAAAAATGCAAGGAACAAGCAACCAACCACTACCACCGCTTTTTTTTCTTTTTACTGCTGCTTACTCGCATTTGACAAAGGAGGGAGAAGGTAATTCAATGTTAAAATAGGAGCCCATAAATTTGACAAAAGGGTAGCGAATTTTTGTGAAGGACGCTCTATTACAAACAGAGCCCAAAATATATGTGCCTCCATTTGGGATTTTTTTTAAAGTTTGATTTCCTGAAAACTCATTTTCCATAAATTAATGGCGGCACATAAAAATCCCGTAAACCGGTGCCATATTTACTCCCACTGGGACACTCACTTCCATCGAAATTATCCAGATAAGCGGGATTAAGACGGTGCTTCTAAAGCGTTAGTGATTTAACAACTACTCCTGCCCATATAGGCTCCAAGATTACCAGTTTAACTGAAACCACTGTGCTTATCTAGATAGCATATCGACGATCATAAAGGACTTTTCTCCTTGTCACATGTCCTTCGAGGAGAAAAAATGGAAAGAATGGAGAAAAAAATGTAATTACTACGAGTCTCCGAATGAATGAAGAAATTTTTTTACGACTAAATTCCTTTTCGCGCCGAGGAAATCTCATATAACATTAAGTACCGTGTGGGATTCACACAAAAAAGGACAATGCGTAAGGAAAGGAAAATGGTGTCCTTATTGAAAAGAAAAGATGATCGCGCTCTCCGGATGTCTCTCTCATCTCATCCTTCGTTACCATATCAGTTAGCGCTCATCTCATAATCCAGTGATGGGGCTACAACCACTTTCTTTAATGCTCATGGTTTTTTATATACATATTTATTATAGCGGCCGGAAGCTCGACCACTAAAGCACATCTCTCTCTTTTTTTAGTGTCCCGTGTATAACATGCTTGGTCTCGGCTTTGCTGTCACCAGACAACCACCACCATCACTCCTCCACTTATCGTGAATGACATACCCAAAAAAAGCCAGAATGAAATGGGATGAGTACATGAAGACGGAAATGATGCTTGAAACACGCGCTGTTTCTTAAAGGACGAAAGCATTTTTTTTCCTAAACGACAATCATTATGACACTGCAAATCTGATCTCCTCCTGTGAGCACACACCAGGGACATTTCTCAATGTTCTTTCCAGTCCTGCCACCTTGCCAACTGCTTTTCTATGCATATTGCAAGGAGAAAGGGAAAAAAAGAACTCAGGTAATGCAGCACAGCTCACATTGAACTTTCTCTTTCTTGTCTTCTCTACTTATCTAAAACTCGTACTTACTTCTTTTTTCTGGCGGAATACATTCCAAAAATTGTTTTTTTTCCTTTCGTAGAAATACAAGGTAACAGCACTAATGCGTATTATGAAGAGGAGAATATGGCTTCTGTATCGAGTACTTTATATACATTTTCTTGGTGCTGATCTAGTCATTCATGACATCATGATCTTCTTTCTCGTTGATGATGATGACGATGATGCTCATGATAAGACTTGCAAAGAATGCGAGATAAAAATAGATAAAAGGAGGAAACGTGCATAAAGAAGAATACATCCTCTCCGCTGCTGCCAGTTGCGCGTACCCTTTGCTCCTAAAATAGCTGACAAGGAAACCTTTCTCCATAGCAACCGGGTTTCCTTCATTTATACAGACTTGAGTTGGTGGGGAAGCGTATACAAATGGAATACTATGCACAATTTTAATGAAAGAAAATATCGGAACAAGCTTAAAACGAAGTTGCTCAGGTTTTCACAACGGTCACTTTTTGAAGTGCTCCCTAGGAAATCGTGGCACGTTCTCGCTAAGTGAGCTTAATTTTCTTTGGAGGACCAGAGGTAGGATTGCAAGGTAGCCGAGCACGTGCGGCCTATTCCTTGTGAGAGAAAGGTAGAGACATATACCTTTCTTGGCAAACTTTCAACAGTTCATCAGTGCCAAACTTTTCTCTGAGGGCTGCTCCTCGCACTTCTTTTTTTTAGCCAGATCAACACAATGAGTGATGAAAATTTGTTGATGCATGCAGGGAATGCATAATGTTGCTAGCGTGTGTGTGTGGCTCGACATGGAAATGCTCTGGGTAGGAAAAAAGCGTAGAGTGGAAGGTAACCATCTTCTTCCTGCTCCACACAACGGGAGTGAAAGACGGAAGGAAGTATTAGCTCAAACCCTGAAAAAAAATGGCGGTTACCTCGAGCGCGTGGGCAGCTAAGTTGCAAAAATCCCATTTCCACTTGTGCTATCACACTGACAGGATTTTCATCTAACCTAAATATGCACACGTTGAGAGAAGAGGATTCAGAGCATGTGAGCTTTTCCTAGAATAAAAGAAGAGAATCGAGGACAGCACTTTTTTCTCTTAAAATATAAAACCACACAATATAAAATAACAGAATATGTATATTTGTAGTTTCCCTGATAATGAAAGTAAGATGCGACTGAGTCAAACAATCAGACACGGCACGGCAGCAGCCATACTTAGCTTTATCATCACCCTGGAAACATTAATCACACTTCCCTGATGCGAGAGAAAAATTCATTTTTTTTTCTGCTTGCATGTTTCATCCCGACACGGTTCTGGGTGGCATAACACCACGAATCAAAACGCCTCTCTCTTCTTTTTCCACTTTTACTCAAACAACCAGGAAAAAAACTTCGGAAGCATTATGTAGACTGCCCTAATAAACCCAAAACTTTCTATTATTATTATATCTTCTTCCTCGTCCCCCGTGCACGTTCTCTCTCTCACTCTCTCTTTCGACAAAAACAAAAGAGCAAGAGAAAAAAAACAAAGAAAAGTATATAACTTTTTTTCATTTTTCTTTTTATTTAAAAAAATAAAGAAAAACATTCCAGGATTCCTTCGGTCGTGCACACACGCAAATACTTTGCTAAACTTTTGAGTGAACCAAAAAAAAGCGTATTGTTTGTATGTGAGTGAAACTTCTCCTTTTTTGTTCTTAAGTTAATTGTGACTACGAAGCGATGGAGTGTCGGTGACTGGTTATAAAGAACTAAAAGAGAAGTTTTTTTCGCGACACTTGCTTTACTATTTTTTTTTCATTCTTTCCTCCGGTCTTTCGTTCCATTTTTTTCTGCCTTTGTGCCTCATCCCTCATCTTCCTTGAATGTAGCAGCTAGGACCGTTTTTTAGTATCCATTCTTGTAGTAGTCATCTCCTCTCTGAGTCGAAGCGGTTAAAACAAAAGGGGACAAAGCCGCGGCGGAGGTAGCAGAGCATAATATTGTAGTCAGGAGGACACCTTTATTCTAACAAAGAGAGCCAGTGTGGTTCCGTCTATTATAGAATGTATTTTCAGTTTTTTGTTCCATGTACACATTAGTATAAAAGAGGCGAGTAGTTGAGTACAACCCTTTTTCATCGTTGTTCTCACAACTAAGTAGTCTTATAGTATGAATCCGCTGTGCTCCTCCAAGGAAAGTCAAGCTACTTATGAGATAAATGTTAAGCTCTTTTTCCCTCTCTTCTCCTTCTCCACTTTACCACTGACAAGTTTTTTTTTGTTCGCTCCCATGTAAACTATTAAAATGAGAAGACAGGAGGAGTAATAAGGGTATCTCCACCAGGCAAATTGTATCATCATCAAATCCATTAGATTTTACTATTTCCTCTCTGCAAACATACTCCACATGTGTGCTTGCTCCAACAGCCAGGGCCAGACAGGGTAAATAAGTACTTGGCCTATTACAATTGATGCCCAGGTTGAACACAATAGTAAACCTAACAACACCAGCAAACATATTATATCGTTACACACCGCACTAAATATGTTTGCACGGCAAAGAAGGGCAAAATCACCATGGTAATCTGTATTTGTGAAAATAGCATTTCAAAATTTGCTTTCTCTTCGGAGATAAAAATAATAATTATAGTCTGATGGACGGACGGACGGACACACACACGACACACTCACCTAACACACATATCATTATAAATATTACGTTGAATGCCAAAGAACTGTAGATATGCGTCTTTCCGACACTGGCACGCTATACTGGCTCCTGGTGTTTGTAATAAATCCACGTTGTACATGCCACCTTGTACACACTAGGTTTTCGGCAGCTCCCGGTGTCACCACCAGCTTCATAGTATATTATATTGTATTGTACAACAACTTTTGTGCAGCAGTGGTAATAATCGCAGGAGAGGAGTATTATTTTTCCTCTCTGTGTGTACATTTTGCCCTGGATCTCTCTGAGTACTATTATATGGATGGTGAAAAGTTTGACATTTTGCTGAGAGGGGAAAACGACAAGTTAAATGGCATGAGTAAAGAGTGGAAGGAAGGGAGTGAGTGTATTACCTTGTATTGATGGCATAATGAGTTATCCGGCTGTTGTGGGTGTCAAGTGGCGGTGCCCAGGAGAGGTTTACAGCTCGAGAAGTAAAGGCCAGAATCAAGGGTCTCCCAGGAATCCCAGGAACGTCTGTCAAGAAAGAAGGAAAACCTGTTATTGCCAAGTTAAACAATGTGCAACACTAATAATATCACTATCATCATCACAGTTGCTACTTATTTCCCGGAGAAAGGAGCAACTTTTCCGCTGACACAAGTCCTTTTTCAAAAGTGTGTACGAAGAATGTGACCAACGAGGGCGGCCAATGAGTGCGTACGCGCAAGCATTACGGATCTCAGAGACGACACGCATTTTCCATATGGGCTATGTCTTCTCAGGACAAATGTCTACATGGCTTTCTCCCTCTCTCCACTACTACTCTACCTAGCTCCGAAATAATTCACAATTTCAGCCGCCAGCTCCATTAATCTGAATTAAACTTTTCGAGGATAATGCATTTTTCAGTGGGCACCTTTTAGCAGCATTTCCCGGTGACTTTCCGGGGGGAATGAGAGTGGAAATCATCGAAACATGTCTTTCCGTCTGAGAGAACCTTCTATGGTTTGTGGGTTTGAGACGGTGACATTTCATGTTAATCATTGATGCCACGGAAGACTTCACTTCCGTGCCCGTGAAATTCTATTGTAAATACAAATTGGAGAGTGCACCCGCTTCCGTCGTAATGGCCGATGGCATTGGACGAGCACATGTAATACGGTTTACTACACCTGAGCTTTTGCCACGCTTCAAAGAGTATTTTGGGAGGTGGCAGGATAATCAGGTGGTTTCCAGGAATTTTCACATTTTGAACTAACACAAGCAATCAGACTTTAGTGTCAAGGTGAACGGGTGCAAAAAAACCACCTGCTGAAAAGCCGACAATTTGGGTCTGACAGGTCGTTGCCTGTTCCGCTTCATTCCGCATGATTCATTAATTTTGCAACTTGTTTGAATTCTACTCCTGTCCCTGCATACTACTCTGTATTTTTTTGGTTACTTAACGGAGTCAAAGTTGACACTTTTACACGCGTCTCTCGTCTAGTCTATCTATTCTTGTTACTGTCTGCTTCACAAAGCGATAACAATGCGATGAGCTATTGATTTTTTTTTCACTATGCTTTTTTTATTAAAAAAACATTTTCACAAAAATGCTAATTATCTCTTTATCTGATGACTTGGAAGTAGAAGAGCAAATATTTGAGCTCGTCGTGTTAGGAGCGTTCGCGCCCCTCCCTCCTAAAAAAAAGAAGACGGGACGTGTAGGAAGTTGAGTGAGCCGAGCTGAAATGCTTAATCAATTTGCACACGACAACGCGAAAGCTCCCTTTTGTTATTGAACAAACGTTGTAAAGTTGCTTTCACCAGGGTTCTAGTTCACACTCCTCCACTCGGAATGAGCAGGAGACACTGTGTTTGTGAATTCATGTGAGTAATACATGTGTCACAGGGCATAAACATTTTCCAGAGAAATGCAAAGCAGGAGCAAGCATGCTGACAAGTCGACCACGATTTCATCTCCGTCTGCAAATACAACTCAGTTGGCTCTTCTAGTCTTGGCCACTTTCTCCGAATGAAAGTGACATCCCACTGTGCATGCCAAGGTGAGCAAACAAAATTGCCTCGAGTCACAGACGGAATTTTATGGAAAATTTGTTGTGAGCAATGGCAATGAATGTGGGTGCCCATTGTACAAACTTCCTCTGGCGTGTTGTCACGATATCCAGACAAGTCAAAAAGGACGAAATGTTTGTAAATCGAAGCAGACAAATATTTTACATGTTCTACAACTTGTCACATAATATTTCATGTTTGCAACCGTGCCAGCCCTTGTACCCTGTCAGCAGGCATGTATTGCATTTTATTTTTAATAAAAAAAAACAGCGGCGTGTATGTATGCTAGAACCAATGTGCAAAGTGCAATCTTCCAACCAGCACCATTTCCGAACTCTGCACTGCAGCTCAGCTGACACACATCTGCTTTGCATATATGAAAAAAGGAAATATGAAGGAAAGAAAAGGTGAAATCCAAACAATAATTTACAGAATGCTGGCTTCCAAAGCTGTACACACCCTGTTGCAAGAAAAATTGTGTGCTCATAAGAATTGAACGGGATAACTGGAACATGAAGAAAGTTTCCTTTTTTTTAAAGAAAACTGCGCAATGGTAACTGAAAGTTTTGTGGACTTAACACTCTGAAGTAGGTAGTTCTTTCATCATACATTTTGCAAATAATACTTGGTAATGAAGACAAAATGAAAAGTTTCAGGGGAACCCAACCGCAAATGTACGTAGGTGTCAATATATATGTCCCTGGAAGATGTTCCACTTATTCCGAACCGTGAACATCTTTCCGAGAACACTCTTTGAATGGGACTGGGAAGGCCCGAAGCAAATTCATTACAAGGAAGTAAGGATGGAAGTTTTTGATGACAAGGACTGCACTTGTGCTAATATAGTTAACGCAAACAAACCAAAATTGAAAGGGAGCGTCTCTCCAAAGAATCGCCTGCAAGCATGTGTTCCACAATAAAAGGGGATTGTTTCATATAAAAAGTTGAAAATAGCTTCCATCTTCTTCCACTGAGATGACAAAATTGGGAAAAAGACAATTCTTCAAGATATTTTCTCCGTCTCTCAATTTTCCAATTTCGTGCAACAAAATGCTGTCTGAATACAATACTGCACAATAGTGAGTAAGTATACTTCTTAAATTCCTTAAATTGGTCCAGCGAGCCAATTTTCATTTACAAAACACATAAATAAGTAATAACCAGCGCTTACTTGTTAAAACTGGAAATGAAGAGGTTGGAGCGATCAAACGCTTTGAGAGAAACGAGAAAAAAAATATTCGATTTTTTTCAGGCAACAATGAGGAATCTTGTGGCATGCCACGTATTGGGAATACAAGTGAATAAGGAAAATCCTAGAAAAAACTGTTTTCAGTGACGAGGACCAATAAAAAAAACAAAAACAGTTAGCAACAGACCAATCTCCAGAAATAATATGCAGTTGAGAGTATGCTTGCTTCTCTCGGAGAGAAAATGGTGTGGAAGATGTTTGGACCAGCATAAAAAAATGTATCTGCACCGACTGCTGTTGCTGATGATGGAATGGTCGTAGATGGATGTGGAAAGGAAGATGGATGACCAAGGAAAAAACTCCTTTACACGATAAATATACGATAAAAAGATCCAATTGCCGAGTACTTTCATTGGGACATTTTTTATGCCAGATATTACTTTCTCTAAGAAAATAAACGAACACACATTTAGAGCGATTTAAACAAAAAAAATGGAAGTGAGCATCTAGAGACTGCCTGGTAACTTTCTCTCCAAAAATAGAATTTTTTTTCCATATATATTCAACTTTTTTTCGGTTATATTTATGGAACATAAAAAGCGTGACTTCCACTATGCATGAGTTTCACCAGAAGAAAATGAAATAGATGCATACTCCTCCGCCAAGGAAAAAAAGGAGCACAACACAACAACAAGTAAGATAATGTCTAGTAAATCTGCTACAGCAATATGCTCCCTTCTCTTCTTCGACAGGAAAAAAAAGCCAAGACAATGTGGACATTGTGGAGATTTCGTTGAGGTTGTTGTGTTATGCATTACATACATATATAACAACGTCACGCATCATCTGGCCATACCTACAAAGATTTTACAAGCACACAACGATCGACGACGGGTATTGCAACCGATTTTCTTTTTCCTTTTTTTTCTTGTTGTTGTTGTTGTTGTTACAAAAAATGGTGCTCCAAACGGCCGTAAGATGCAACAATAAAAAAGGTATGGACAAATTTTGACTTTGGTTCGAGATCCTTCCTTTTTTTGTCTTTATCCGCCCTATTGTGTATGTATGGAGAGGAGTGGTAATAATACGGAAGAAAAATATGACTTTTATTTGGCCTGGAGATGGAAGGAGAAGCCCTGAAGTACTTGAAAGAAATACCGAGGTACTTCATGTCATGCTACTCCTAATGTTCCTTGTTCTTTCTGTGTTTCCTTGGAAAAAAAGCAATATCTTTTTAGACAACAACAACAACAGCACCACCGCGCTACCATCACGGTTTTATTTTTTTTTCGTGCCCGCGTGTATTGGAGAACAATCACCAGACTGCGAGTTTACTGGTGCAAGTTTTAACGGTTACCTCGAACAACACAAAAGTTGTTTTTTTTTTTTAAAAAAAAGAGTTTAGAATTATGGCGGTTTTTTGGCGGCACCGCGTGCATAAGTATATAGAATACGTGTGTGTGTGTGTGTGTGGAAGGAGCAGAGCAGGATCTCGGCAGGAATAGAGAGATGCTCTCCAGCTTTCACTATAGTCCTACTCTTCAAATTCAAAAGGTGGAGTTAAAAAGGGTCCATGTTCATCACTGCTTCGCTGCTCCTAATATTCCTTGCGAGAGGAGAAGAATCTTTAGGAGTAGAGCAAATCCATATTTTCTGGTCTGGTGAATAAAATAATGGGAAAGCACACCACAGGAGATTTTTCATGAAACGATGAGAATACATGTGGCGAATCAAGAGAATGCCTCTCTAACATGCTTTTTTCTCAGACGACTCTGAACACACACACACAGTGTATATTATAATTCTTTAGCCGCGCTTCCATCCACTTGCTTATTTTATTATGATTCGATATTGTCAATACGTATGTATGCGAGCGGAGATAGATACAGATATTTTATAGGTGCCTTGGCAAAAGTTGTCGGTCTCTCTACTCTCGTTCGACACAGTGAGTCGTGGTCCTCATGTATTTACGTGGAGGTGGAAAGCAAGGCTGCTGCTGCTGCTGCTGCATCCCACATCCTCCAGAGCATTTTTTTATAATCCTCACTGGTGGTGATGGTGGTGCGGAAGAGAACCGAGGAGAGATATCTATAGAAAGCGAGTGAGAAGGAACGGCGAAGAAAAGCGACGGGACGTGCTCTTAAGCCAGTGAGCCAGCTTTATTTTACAATGTGACGAAAATGATTCAAGGTACTAATACTTTTGTTACGAATGCTATTATTAAAACTACTCTGCTCTATCCAAATCCTTTGCACGTTTCCCCGTCTTCTATCACTTGTTTTAATGACCCAGTAGAAAAAAAATATATATCCGAGGATCGTTCCCTTTTTTCCTCTTCTCGGGTGTAACAAAAAAAAGTAAGCTACATAAAGGAAGGCCAGACAACTGTGTCATTTGCTCATAGAAAATGTATTGCGGAACAAAACAAGAAGAGAAAACATTTTGAGGCTATCTTCCCGCGCTTCCACGCTCCACTCCGCTCTTTCTATCTGTGCAAATCTGTGTGAGATGGGAAAACCGTTGGCAGTTAGTGACTGGAGTGGTGTGTGGTTCCTTTTTCTCAGCAGAGATATCTGGGTAACGGAGGGATTGGGAGCAGCATGAGGAACGGAAGTGTCTTGCTGACACCGTCTAAATTATGTAGTAACAGGAAGGGTGGGCTCTCCCTTTCTTTAACTCACACACACAAAGTCAAATACACATATATGCTTGAGGTACATTATGTGCATTTTACATAGAGACACACGACTTGCTAAGTTATATTTGCGATATTTTTTTGGAGAAGTATTCGAAAAAGGAGAAAGAGAAGGACAGGCACTCCATTTCCGTTTTTCGTCTTTGTCACACACAACTTTCCATACTTTGCATTTCGCCAAGTCATGAACACGAATTTAACGCTTCTTTCGCCCTGCACGCACATCGTCGCTCCTCCGATCATTCACATTCGCGCTTTAGCAAGCCGGTGTGTGTGCCCCAGTCTGGTTCAGCTTTTTTTTCTGGAGGCATGTCTTCAAAAAAATATTGGTATACCTAGTCGCAATTCACAGAATCAATAATGCCCAAGCATAGTTGAGTATGGACAACTTCTTTTCACTGCGAGTCTATTGAAACCCAAAATATTTAAATACCAATAAAAATATTTCAACACCTCTCCTGGTATTATTTTTAAGTTAAATAATATTATGCTTCTGCGCTTATCAACTAAACCTTACACATGTATGTATATAAATGAAAGTTAACTAAGAACAACATAATGGAGATGAATTCGATGGAAGTAAGTTAATATCTAAACCACACTAGATCAAGATGCAAATATTTCCATCACTGTTAATCACTCTTTGATCCCACATATCATACCAAAGCTTGAAACTAAATAACTCCCGTGACTAGTGAAATACTGAGAGTATATAAGTGCTCACCCCTGTAAATTAAATTAAGTAGTTGAGCATATCCCTCGCTCGAAATTTTGCCCCGTCAAATTGCAACTTTTTCCCGGAAAAGCGATTTTTTATGTAGCCTGAAAAAAAAGAATCGCATCCCAGGTGTTGAATCCAATTATGGTTCATCTTATTCTTAAGAAATATATTTCTTAGTGAGAACTACTCAGAAAGGACATGGAGGAAGTTTCTTTTTTTTGTGATGATGTGGCAGAGCTTGAAGAACCGTCGCTGTATCATAAGTAAGAATAGGAGAAAATCGTCTCAGCTTTGCGGATGAAGTCGTTTTCCCATCTATATGCAAATCAGCAGTGGCACCCACCACACCACACATGAGTAAAAGCAAGCTATCATCTGCATTTGGAGAATGAGCGTGAAGATGGTCGAATCAGTTTTAATAACTTCGGATTTGAAATTCTCTCAAGGAAAATGGCAAGGGAAAATGATTAATTTTGAGTGATGATTTAACATAAGATTTAAATAGAATAAAAAAACTATTCACGCATATATGAGTGGATATAATACGTAGATATACACGAAACAGCACAGCTGCGAGGTGGATAAATGAGGTCCAGAGAAAATATGAAGGTCTACCAGATTTATATTATGCTAGTCCAAGGTTTACAGAGTTGCATGAAGGAAGAAATGTTCGGAAGTGTGATTTAAGGAGATTGCACATCCTCTCAGAAGAGAAATGTATCGAACACGCGTAGTGGTTCACACTGTTGCTGTCCTGTTCTCCAAAATATTTGCTAAAAAGAGTTGAAAAGGAAGTTGAGCAGAAGCTGTTGTACGCTGCTGTGTACTCGTGATTACATAAACTGGATAACCGCAGCCTGAGCAATTAGCAGAATTGGGAAATTCCGTTGCGAATTGAATTTTCCTTGTGAACCTCCACATAACTTACTAAAGTGTTCGTGTGGCCCCTTCTTTATTTGCATAGAGAAAAGTGTGGTGCAAAAGTTGAGCCACATGCTTGTCAGAGAGAAGTACACTTGGAAACTTTGAAAGTTGTGGAGTATGTACAGAGCTCATTCGCACTCTCTTCCAAAACAAGATCCACTTATCTTTTGTAAAAATGTGTAATAGTATAAATAACCCGGAGAAAAAGAGAGAGAAAAATAATGCGTGTGATGGAGAAATCTTCAATATCGCTTCCTTCATTGAGTAGGATTCGTCACCGCACCTCCTCTTTCTCTCTCCATTTGTGTGTCTTTTTGTTGCCGCCATCAGCAGTCGGTTAGGTACTTTTTTTCGAGGAATGAAAGAAATGGAGAAATAGAAAAGACATGATATTTGAATTATTCATGGGACGGTGGAGTCACTCATCTGCTCACTTGGTTTATCTTTTTACTCCGTCTTCATGTCTCGTTGCTCTCGTCTCTTTTTTCTCTCGTTACATCCTGCCAGCTCAAATCAGGTCACATAAGGATTTCACATATGTATTCGCACAACTCACACACACACACTAGAAATTCCGACACAACTTAGGAGAGAGAAAAACATATACCTATGCATAGTTTAGGAGAAGTGAGGAGGATACTGATGCCGCCGTAGAGGAGGTAGCTCGAGAAACTGTTCAAGTGAAATTTCTGTAATGATAGGAGTGACTCAATGTTGCAGTTGTGGCACATCTTTTTCCCCTTCATAACTTTAAATCTACGTGACTTCAATCTAAGATTTTTTTTGTAAACTGGAAAACACTCTTTTTTTCCTCGTAAGTCATTTATTGCAACTCTCCCGCTTGTACATGGCGCCTTTGTGAATAGAAAAGGTGTGCGTCACGCCATGACTGGCGGCATTCCATTTTTTTTTTGTGAACAGCAAATATTTCAAGGTGAGCGAATATTTAAACGTGTCAGCACAAGGTTGTAACTTAAACTAGTTTCATGCGATCCATGTATTTTAATGAATTCAGCAACCCATCCTTCCAAAGAATCCCTTACAATCAAGTGTAACCCCGAGTTTTGTTACCAAACACCAAAAAAATAAATAAAAACGAAATAGTCCGGGTTCGTTAGGCATTTTGCATAAACATTTTATACATAAATAAAGCTAACTATTACATTTCACAGTTCAGGACAATCCCTGGAGTCATGCGGAAAACTAAGATGTTTTTACATTCTTTTTCTCTAAAATAAGGCTTCCAATAAGATTTGTCGGAAGGTAGTCAAGGCATGATTTCACTCTCACTCGAAATTGAAGGCAAAAAAGGAGGAAAAGGTAGCGCGGGAAAAAAACGTCCAAGCCTGGGCTTGTTTTTCTGCCACCGATTTTCACTGAACGACGGGTATATTCGGCAACTAAGATGCATAATATATTTTCCCTTTCCAAGATATAGATATAGGAAGGTAGAGTGAATGGAGCATGAAGACACTACGACAGATTATGTATGTATTCCTGGTGAGACGAACAAGAAAAGGCAGTAGTGTATCGACACTCAGTGAAAAACTACTTTTTTCCCATTGAGCGAGTCAATGACTTTTGTGACATTCAGGGAAGTTCATTTTGACATGTTTCTGAATGAATTGAGGTTATTTTGTCACTGGGTTTTTTCCATAAGGCATATGTGTTCATAGCAGAGGAGAAAAAAATAAAGGATCCGAAGGAAGCAGAAAAAACTTCATAAAACTTGTAAATCAATTACATGTCAGGTGAACTTGAGGTAACAAAAGGGACAAAAGAAGTTAAAAACTTTGATATTCCTTTTGTGGAGGAGAAAGTGTGTGCTCCCAACCGCAAAAATGTGTATCATGCGTATTAATGAAAAAGTCGGTAAAAAATGTAAATCATACAAGATGCCTTTTTATACTACCTGCAAAAGCTATAAAAGTGTCTAATACTTTTGTTAGCAGGAAATGAGAATCTATTAAGGCAACATATGGAATCCAGGGTGACTCCAATGACATTTGCGGTACAAAGGAGAGCTTCCGTGTGGGTAGAAAGAGTCATGAATCATTCAAATAACGAATGAAGCATTAAAAAAATGACAGTCCACATGTGCATCAGAATCCTGCGCTCACTCTCTCTCTCTCGGCATCCGAATGTTGCACATCGAACCGCATTTCAAAAAAAAACTTTCCTTGTGTTCACTACGGTGACCCAGTTCGGCTCATTGTTTCTAAAGTATGTTCCAGCCGGAATTCACAAGTGTTCTATTTTTTAAAGGTGCAAAGTGGAGGCCATTTGAGGAGGACAAAGGAACAGCTACGTGATTTACTGAGCGCCTCCTTGCTCAAGAATAAAAAATTCATGTACGTGGCAATGCACGGAAAAAAGATTATAGCCCGAAATAATGGATTTTCTGTCAGGTCATTAATGCATTACGCTACGGTCCCTGTCCCGCGTTATAATTTATACGCTTTTGTCATTGTGCCAGCACAATTATTGTCAATAATAACGATTCAGTGGGTAATGCAATATTTTTTTTCGGAATTTTCAAAAGTATAGGTATCAGTTTTTTTTCTGAGAATTGCTCCACAATGACGCCAAATTACATGTATTTTGGTTCCTGATTTTTTTATCCATGCTCCTGGATTCG